>JAHDVE020000558.1:0-131962 GCA_022606495.2 Halesus radiatus | reverse complement strand
CAATTTTTCACCTGTTGCTGGTACCAACAATAAACGAGTATTATTCTAATTTATTTAGTATGTTAATGAATAAGTTTTCATGATAACCGTTATTTATTGCAATTTGTTTAATTATGGATAGTTCTTACTTAGTCATTAACATACTAAATAAAAAACTAAAAAAAATGTCGTCAAATAAGTTTTTATTCAACAGTACCCCCCCTAATAATAATATAACAAATAATAATAATCAACCGTATCAATGGCGTAGAATCTTATATATCAATAACTTTTCCCAACAAAGCATTAAAAACCTTCCGTCAGAGATTAAACCAGCATTTTACACAGACAATAGTTTAGGTAAATTTTTAATTAACGGTAAAGATAAGGAAGACAGTTTACGCTACTCAGGCATTTATTCACTTCAATGTAATGATTGCCCGGCGTTCTATGTAGGCAAAACGTCGCGTAATGTTAATATCCGTGTAAAGAACACTTAAGATGTCTAAATAATAATGGTTTCTCCGAATTTGCTAACCATCTCTTAGAAACAGACCACACATTCGATAAAAATACAGGCACTAGTATACTGCATAAAAATGTAACCGGCATTCGATTAGATAACTTAGAAGCATTAGAAATAAGGAAAGCAAAAAACACTAATAGTAGACTCATAAATAATCAAATAAATTTAAATAAAAGTCCAATCTTTAAATTATTCCCAATAAACAATGTACATTCCCTTCCCGGTCAGCAGGTACCTGCTGATCTCCCACCCTTGGCCCTTCACTAGCCTGTTTGTATCAATCCATAACACATGTGCATCTTAGTTCATAGTTTAGTTGTATACTGCCCTGAAGAAGCTACGGTATAACGGTAGTAGCGAAACCCGTTCGGCTAAAGTATAAATAAAAGTGATGTAAAACAAAGTTATTGTTTTATTTTATAAATTATAATGTCACATCACCAAGTTACCGCTTCATATGAAAGAGTATTATTATTCTGTTCAATACCTTATTTTATGTTATCGTTTTTTAATACACCAATACATATACATTTTTATAAAAAACTACTTTCAAAGCATTAGTATCGTACTTGTGTGTGTTTTTAAAAAGCCCACTAAATTATATTTACTGTCATAACTAATGAAACGTTTTTTGTTTGTTTCTTATTATCAGTTTATGTCATATTTAATCTTTCATATTTTCGCTAGAACTTATAGCTTTTAAGAAAATTATTAACTTATTTTTTGTTCAAAATGAAAACTTTCACATAAGCTATAGAAATGTGATAAAAAACTATCACAATACTCGCACACAGGCTTTGCCTTTGTGGGACTTTCTTGTTTACATATTTAATTTTCATCATATTCTCTTGTATTTTATAGACTTTCAAAATGTAATTATGTAACAAAAAATTTCAATAAAAAAATATATATTATAACAAATATCAAAGTATTAAACAAATTGAAAACTACAAAAAAAACAGTAGTACAGTTTTGTCAGTGTGGATAGACTTAACATAATAGAAGCATTTAAATAATTTTAAAAATACCTGCAGCTATCAAGGAGATCATATTTGTTCAATAGACCATATAAGAAAGATCAAAATAGCGTAAATACGGCAGATACCAAGGAGCTCTACAATCAACCTCCACACAGCAACCCTCAAAGATGAATAGGTCTTGAAGGAAATTATTTCCCTCAGGGCCTCCTGTGTGAAGTTACTGAATAAAAAAACTGTCACCTTTGTTACCATCAATACACAAGTTACTTTCCAAAGCCAACATTTTGGCATCAATGAGAATTTCATCATAGAGCGATTGTTTTTAAATTTGTATTGCAACTTGTTAAATATAAATGGTACAATGTATTCAAGCTTTCGTTGACCATATTTATATTGAAACATTAGTACGATATTTTGTGTGAATCGAGTATTGTTTACATGATCCACCACTGCCTTATACGGACTGTCGATTTTTTTGCCAAAAAAGAGCACGAACGTGTAATACATTGATTGATTTTTTTTTTTGAACATCATATCAACGTATCGCTTTTGCTTAAAAACTGGTTCACTAGCTAGCAACTTTAATGGCGTTTTAAATCAGCTGTAAATGTTTTATATTGATCTATGAGTGTCCCCAAGAAGTTATGAGGGTTACGGTCGATTCTGCTAGAGACAAATAAATTAGTTTCATAGTTTTTATAGGCACATAAAATATAGTTTTATAGAGAATGGCTCGAAGACGCTTACATTTTCATTTATGATCTACGTTTGGTGACTTAGCAGGGGTGGCCGGGTTTACGAAGTACATATCGTCCACCCCAGTGGGAGGGATCGATTAATACGTCCGTCACTTCTGGACCCCATATTCCTATCCACCCCACCATTCCATTTTATTTCCTTCCTCTATTTCCTTCCTCTATTTCCGTCCCTTAAAAAGATCCCCCACACAGCACTCCCAAAGATGACATAGGCCCTGAGGTAAGTTTTTTTCCTCGGGGCGTCCTATTTGGAGTTAACGTAAAAAGAAAAATGTTAATTTGAAGGTGTGGGTGTAAAAAAAAATATACTTTTTTTTCGTGCTTGACTTTTGGGGTAATATGGCGTGCTGTGTTTTCTCTTCATGAGTTTTGTTTGTTATAGAGCCGGAATTCATCGACCATACCTAATTACAGAGGAAATTGAAATCCATAATACCCTATAAATATTACTCGTAACGACAATGCTAAGCTTAATAGTTCTTGGTATCCGTTATCAGACAACTATACAAAATCTTGACGTCGAAAACCACTTGAAGAGGATTAACGCAGGTCAGCACGGTATCACTTCCACATTTGTACATAAAAACACATCTCACTACAATCTACATAGCTGCCCTGATGATGGACAGTGTAACGCTTTCCGAAACGTTAACCAATGATAAAGGAAGTGGAACACGGCATAATACTTAAAAAAATCGATCACGATAATGCTTTTTTTGTCCGTGAAAATCTCAAATCATATGAATTGTTTGTGGATAATTTGTCTCAAATAAAAAAATGAATTATTTCTGTTGTATATTGTCTCCATTAAAACTATAATACTCAGTGACGCGGATTGCTCTATGTTCAGAGGTAGGCTGTGTGTAGTTTTTCAAATTCGGGTACTAGCGGGTACAAAAATGCGGGTGCAATGAAAGCAGTATGTTTCACAACTTATGTGCAAGAAAGATGCGGATGCATGGCCTTGCGTTATGTATCCCCCTAAAAAATCAGATTGAGGTCAAATGTATGGCCAAAGGCAGGTTGCAACCAAAAAGTATAAAATCGTCAAATAGAAACAATTTATTGATGCAGAACGATTGTGACATAAAAAAGGTTTACACAATTTTGGAATAAAATAATTTTTAACAGAAATTGGTGGCGTTTTTTATGAAGAAAGACAAATATTCTCTGGTTTCGTATAACCTGACAATGTTTGCAAATCTCCTACTACCATCACATTAAGCGAAATATGTTGCTTGTGTCGTGATGGAGGAACCAGCCGAGGAATTGAACTTTCGACGCCTGGGTGAGACCCGGACGCGATGCCATCTCTGCCACCGACCGGTCGATTTCTTTTAATGTTTCGTTTTTCTTATTGTAGGCACAGCTTTTCAGTCTTGGACTGCACGGCACTTCTTTTTCGTATGGTAGAGGAAACTTGGTTGAGGTGAAAGTGGGATGCTGAAGTTATTCAGCCGGTCGACGGCATCGGGAGTCACTTGGATCGGGACAGATGTGCCATAGGGATTTATACAATGGCTGTGCCTGCACAATGTGTGTTTAATTTTATAATGTTAGTTTGGAGTCCACATATGACTCCATCCACCTCTGTCTCCAGTTTCTAGTCACCACCACCCTTGAACTATGTTTTGAGGAATTGCTACAGAATAGTGTTGCATAAATAATATATGTTTTCTTTTAAACAGAAATATTTATAACGTAGGTATATTGTAATGAGTAAAATTGACATCAAATGAAAAATTATTCATTATTGTCTATTTTATCAGATCTGACCGGTTTCAAACAATCACATTCATCTTTTCGATGGAATTCCACCAAATTTCACCAGTTACAAAAAAAAGGGTATTCATATTTTACATCATACGAGTATAGAACGTAAGATCACAACTTGATTTTGCCCCAGTTACTTGGAATCTCCAAAATCAAACCTATCATAAAAATTATCATAAAAAAATACAAAACATCTGGTCACATCGCTTTAGTAATGATCAATTTAATCTGACTAATGGCTGTACTTAAATATCGAAAAATCACTGATGCGTTATTTTTATACAAAATTGTGAACTGTCATGTTGATTCATCGTGTCTGTTAGAAATGATTGCATTTCGTTGCTCTGAACGTCACACCACATCTAACGATTTATTTAATCTTCCACATTGTAAATCTAAGTTTGCGCAATATTATCATTTTTTTATTTAAATTTTTCAACATTTTATAATATTAAAGTGAGTAAGTTTATTAATATAATTATACCATTGATGGAGTGTATATGCAATGCCAAAAACCCTGTAAAAGCAGAAAATCGATCTGTTTTTTATGTATAAGACATAAAAAACAGATCGATTTTTTTTATCCACCATATTTAGGAAGTACTTGGCTCTCCCCACAGGTGAGTTTACAAATAAGTTTGTTCGTCTCGCTCGACTATATAACTATGTGATGACTTCCTTGAGAGGGAGAATCTTGTACAAAGAAATTTACTCGAGCCAGAATCTCGCTACTAAATATTTTACCCTTAAGTAAAATAAAAAAAAAATAGTATAGCAATACTAAACCAGGTGTGTCTAAGAAGTGGTAATTGGTCATTCCCAAATATAAACAGATGGGAAAAACCAAAGGTGTCGTAGAGACGAAAATACATATATATATATTATATATTTTTTTAAATTTCTTGTGTACTCTTTCAATGCACAAAATGTAAATTTGTGCCTAAATGATAGAATTCGACTCGAATACACTTAACACTAGCGTGTTGTAAAATAACCTCAGTGCGTGCGAGTTGTGTGACGTTTCTGCAAAACATTTAATACCTTACGAGATGTATACATACATTTTCAACTGCACAGTGAAAACATATAAAGTCAAACTGGGTGAATTTTTCGTATGATGCGAACATTTTAATTACTCCAATTAACTGTTCTGATAATACCGTTTTTGTTTTCTTTATTATTATTTGTAATATAGTACGATAATAATTCCTTACACCTCTTTAATTAATAGAATTTGATTGTTTTTTCTAAGTTAATTTAATAAAGTAATTACCATATTCTATAACTCTTTGATAACAAATATTTAATAAAATCGCTTAAATACAATAAAAATATCAATATTTTTACAGTTTTAACAAGAGAGAAACTTAATACTTAGTAATTAACGACCTATAGCATGAATGAAAAATGTTGTAACAACTACGTTATCTATATACTGTTACAAAACAAAGTACAATGGCAGGTGGCAGCATAGATATACCACGGCGGCAAATGTCACTTCTAGAAGTAGTGACAGATTAAAAAGTTCGTTACTATCTAGTTAGGTACTCACCTTTTAACAAAACTTAATTCTTCATTAAAAAGCGTATTTATGCTATTTAAAAATTCATATTTTAAAACACATAATAATATAAACTATCTGTTTTTAAAAAATTTGGTTCAAAACTTTGTAACCTGAAAATATTTCATCAATTTATGTTTTCAAATAATCTCCCAACAATCTCTTTAAGATTTTTTGTTGTTTCTCCAAAATTTCGCAGCCAACCAAAAAGTCTTCAAACTTAAAAAGAACCAGAATAAGTCTCCTAATCTTACATCATTTAGGTACGGTGTCTTTAAAATAATTGTTCGTGTAATCTTTCAAACTGATTGGTCAAACATTGTTTTGAAAATATCAGTTAAAGTAATTAAAGATAAATGTATTTTAGCACCTTGACCAAAATTCCCATGGTTTAAGCTCTTTATTGATACAAACTCAGTTGCAACAGAAAGCTGACCATTGAAAATTCGAAAATTTTATCTCTCTTGAAATCTCTTTGATATCTTTTCGATCAGCTCCACAAAAGAGATTGGCTGAGTCAGACTACCTGTCTTAATGTCTCCAACACTAGCGGGGAGATACGATAAAATTAAGTCAAGGGGGTTCCTAACGTAATAATACGCCTGGGAATCTCTTTACCCAAACCACCAACGACCTGGAACTATCGATTAAACTTAATGTATTTTAAAGTAACGTATTCATATAAAAAAATTGAATAATGTTTATAGAGTGAAATAAATATGGGGATAACGGTTTTTAATCTACATAAGTAGTGGGATTGTAGGCGAATTCTCGTAAATTGAACGATAAAATCTGTTTTATAGTATTTTTCTTTTAAATTGACTGAAAGGGCAGCGTATGATATGTTCAATAATAACCGAGGTTTATCATACGCGATTTACCGCATACCATTAAACTTTTGTATGGTAATTTAAAGGAATTTCGGGACAATGTTAATTGTTCCTAGCAGTTCACAATGGAGTGCTACTATCAACCACGATGTATGTTAGCGAGGCATGGAACCGGCAGAGGAAAGATGAAAGTAGACAGAATGCTGTAGAAAAGAGATCCCTGAATCGAATGTGTGATAAAACCATATATGACCGTGTTAAAAATGTGCAGATCCGGATAGAATGCGAGCCTGATACCAATGAAATTTAAAAGGAACGTTTAGATGGTTAGTTCGGCCTTCGTGGTTGAGTGGTTATAATCCTTGGCGATGAATCCGTAGGTCGCGGGTTGAAATCCTGACGTCCGCAAGTAATTTTTACTTGATTAATTTGTATTATTTCATAGCCGTGTTTGGTGACCAGACCTGAATAGCTAGGTACTACCCCTCCTCACAACATACACCAATTGCCATAGTCTCACTGACTCCAGACGGTTGGTAGTAGCTGGGACTCCTGCCTGGTACTCACATTTAAAAAATGTATAGCGGATGAATGGAGAAAGGATCATCAGGTGAATATATGATACGAAAGTGGATGGTAGAGGAAGTCGGGGACGCCCGAGAACGACATCGTAAGGCCAAGTGAATCAAATACTGTCGGGTTATGTCAAGAGTTAGAATAACAGAAAAGTGTGTATGAGGGTTTATGGGGTGAGGTTTGTACAGATCTTGGCGCGGATGCATCTGTCCGCCAATTGCGTGGCTGATCGGATAGGGAGAAGCTTATAGAGGGAGATCCCTTGACCTCTCCAGCCGGACTCTTTCGACCCATTGCCTCGCACCACAGTGGGAGGATGGATTAATACGTCCGTTACTCCCGGATACACTGACCCCCTGATTCCTACCGACCAACCATACTGTGTTTCCTTCCAGGATTTCTCCTCTTTCCTTTTCTTAAAAAGACGCTATGTTTTGTTCATTGCGTTCCGAGCTATCTAATTTTATTGTTCATATTTAGCAGCGGCGTGCATTTATTAGCTAGAGAGTGTTGAAGTTTCCAAGTTAATCATACTTACATAGGGTCTGCTGTTAAGCAGATATTTTATGTGTATAATAGACGGGTTTCAGTACAATCGTCTCTTGACATTGTACAATTTGTGGATCAAGACAAATAATCTCAGGTCATACGTAAAAACACTAGGGGCGGCAAATCATACTACGTTAAAAGAAAGACATCCTGATTTATCCTATTGAACTTAAGAAAGGCTTGCTATTGAAATAATGTTAAGAAGGTACCGACTTTTCGTAGTATCGTTGTATATGAGGTTCGTAACCAGGTGCAGTGGCGATGAACATGCAAGAGAATGATACAGAGATCAACGGATGTCATCACGGGGTGTCAGGTCCGTAGATGATCTGCAGGGCACGTCTGGTGCGGAGAACAGGTAAAGCGGGGGATGGTCAAGATACTATCGGGTTTCATCACGTCGATCCTCCCCGAAGTACAATTTTTCCATCTTGGAAAATGATGTTGGTTGAAGTTATAATGTTGTAACATAAATTGATTTGATTCGTCACACGGCCCGAAGCCACTTGCGCATGTCCAAAGAATCCTCCCCCCTGTTTCTTAATTTCACAGGAAACTCCTCGCAAGGTTGCCATTATAAACGACAAAAAAACATAGATAATCTATCCCAAACAATAACAATATAAATATATATTTTTTACAGTAAGTATATAAATAAAACGTGATTCATATAGTTTAATAAAAACATAATAAAGCTGTTCCTCATCATAAAGAAATAAAGTTCTTGGGTTTGGTAAGGGATTTTCGCTTAAATAATTAGATCTTTGTTGATTAAACACTGTTGAATAATATCAGGAAAATACGAATTAGTCATGTAAAAATAGTATGTTTTAAATAGTAATAGTACTAAAGAAAATAAAAGAAAAGAAAAACAGATTTGTGGAAAAATAAAAAAGACAAAAAATCTAATAATAATAACAAATAAAAGACTGTTACAGTAGTTTGAGGAAATTATTTAAATTTATGTTGGAATTCGTGGAAATTTTCTGTAATTTTAAAATTAAAGGGAAGATTGTTAAAAAAAGTTTTTCCTTGATAGAGATAGGTGTTTTACGTATGCTTAGTGTTGTATTGTGTGATTTTAATGTTATGCTGATCTTGCGGATGTATTAAATTGTAAATTATATAACTTTCTTTTTTTTTTTAAATTTGAAAAATTGCATTTTTTTTAATATATTTTATCTACTGTAAGTACATTGAATATTGAAAAAAAAGTTTTTAGTGGAAGAAGTTGTTTTTTTTTTAAATGACTTTTAATATTAACCTTTGAATATTTTAAGTGGACTTAACATATTATCAAGGTTACCCCCCTGGTTATTCAATCTATACATGGATAATTGTATGCAAGAATTGAAAGAGGTGGGCCTGGGCGCGAAAATGAGTAGTCTGCAAGTATGTTGTCTGTTGTATGCTGATGATGCGGTGCTGATTGCTAACAGTATGGAAGATCTACAGTCCCTCGTATCTAGGATGAACGAAGTATGTATGAAGAATGAGCTAATGATGAATGTAAATAAGTCCAAAGTCATGGTGTTTGAAAGAGAGAGTACGAAAACAGTATGCAATATAGTTGTGAATGATGAATACTTGGAGCAGGTCAATGAGTTTGTGTATTTGGGAAGTATGTTTACGAGAGATGGAAAGACAGATAGGGATATTGAAAGAAGGGTGAATGCAGGAAACTCCATTAACGGACTGAACGCGGTTGGCGCAAACAAAAAGTTGTCCAAGGAAGCGAAGCTAGCAGTCCACAATGGAGTGCTGATACCAACCTTGATGTATGGCAGTGAGGCATGGAACTGGCAGAGGAAGGATGAAAGTAGACTGAATGCTGTAGAAATGAGATCTCTGAGACGAATGTGTGGTAAAACCATGTATGATCGAGTGAAAAATGTTGAGATTCGTAAAGAATGCAAGGCTGATGTAAGCGTAGTGAGCAAGATTAAGAAAGGGACGCTTAGATGGTTTGGGCATGTAGAGCGAATGAACGAAGAAAGGAGTGTAAGGAGAATATATGACGCGAATGTGAATGGAAGAAGAAGCCGGGGACGCCCGAGGAAGACATGTCACGATCAAGTGAATCAAATACTCGAGTCGGGCCATGTCAGAAGTCGGAATAACAGAAGAGAATGTATGAGGCGTCGTATGAATGTGAATGAAGCAACAAGTGTATGCCAAGATCGAGTTGTTTGGCGGTCCGTCCTCTCTGCCTACCCCTGCGGGAAACGGCGTGATGGTTAGTTAGTTAGTTAGTTAGTTACCCCCCAGCCAACAATTCCATATTGTAAAATAGACTGAACAATTGCGTAGTACACTCTTTTTACTTTTTCTAGTCTAAGAATATTTCTAAGTTTTATTAATACATATATATACATTTTATAATTCGTTTAACAAGTTCACAACTATGTGTTTTTCATTTACAATGCTGGTTTATATACACACCAAGGTATTTAATTTTGGAAGTTAGGCTAAGTATAGAACATCTTTTTTTACAATTGGTGCTGTTGCATTTAGTTTGGTGTATTATAATTTTTATTTCTGGTTTTGATTTAAATTTATTGATAGAGAAAGGAATACATTTTGTTTTTTCAGTGTTAAAGGAGGGGAGATTATTATCGAACCTGGTTTTCAACATATTAACATCAGTTATTATATTCAGTTATTATATACAGTTATTATATTCAGTTATTATATTTACCTTGATGAAGCTTGAGCTAAGCGAAACCGGTTGGTAAAAATAAAATATATTAGTGGTTTATAACAACGTGTTTCATTTACTTAATATTAATATCAGTATTTGCTAGTTTGTTAATAGTATTCTAGTCGGTACCTTCAATTATCATGACACTGTCGTCAGCATAAGGTATTATTTTTCCGTTTAGCTTTAGTATTAATATGTAATTTACATAGATGATAAAAAGTAGAGATCTCAGTACTATACCTTGAGGTATGCCTTGTTTTTTGTGTGACTAAGTACATCGTTTATTTTTACCACTTGAGGACGTTTGAAAAGATAGCTTTTAATGTGACAGCCAAATATTTCTTTAATGCGATAAAAGGTCCAATACACTTGTTACATATTTTATATGTAACACGTTGCTCTATGACCAAGGGTAGGCTGCAGTCATTTCTATTGTAAGTGCATAACACTGAATGCTTGGTAACCTTGGATATAAATATATTATAATTCAATTGTATTCCATTTTCATAACTCGATCGCAATAAATTATAAAAAGTTTCCAAGCCATTTCCCTTGGGTAAATACAGCTTTTAGGACTCTATGGACTGCACGCCACTGATATTTACTACATCATGATTCATTCCTTTTTTCATATATCTCCACAGAAAAACTTTTCTATTATTCCAACTTTTGACATAACCCTTCAAGTGTGTGATTAATTCGGTCGTGACCAATCTTCCCATGGCGTCTCTGACTCTTTCTTCTATATAATACAGTGTCATATATTCTCATGGCGCTTTCTTATTCCATCTTTTGTATGTGTCCAAGCGATTATGTTTACTACGGTCATGTCAGTGATGATAGGTAGGCTGTTTATAGTTTTTCAAACTCAAGTATACGTTTTATTGTGTTTTGAATATGACAATTTTACCGTCTTCTCTGATTGTTGTGGCCGACAGAATAAATGAGCCAAGTTCCTTGCCTATTTGCATAATATAAAGTAATGTTTTGTAATTTACTTCGCCTCTATCTCTTTAAGAAAAATCATGTGAGTAATAAAAAGTTTCCGGCAATTCTTGAATGGTATTAAAATTATGTAAAGCTTTGTTATTTTTCATTGTTTTTGTGTAATTCGTCAATATTTGTAATTTTATATCCCGAAAACATCAAATAAGATTTTCTTAAAAAAAACATTAGCCTTTGAATTAATTTTTATGCTCCTTTTTTTCAAGGTAGGCACAGCTTTTCAGCCTTTATGGACAGCACGCCACTGGGCCATGCCTTATTTCCAGGACTTCTCATTCATAATTCGATCATAGAGGTTTACGTTTATTCTAGCTGTCACGTGTGTATTAAATAATTTACTATTATTAAAATGGATGGAGGAACTATTAATAATTGAGTTACGTTTAATTAAATTCGAGTAATGATCATGGCTGAAATAAGTTCAACTAATACGACTTAAACTCTTTAAGTATGTCGTGTGACTCCAAGTCGCCCCCTGCATTGCATTTTACTGCCAGGGGGGCACTGTGCACCTGCAACGTTATATAAGTTGGCACATAAAATTATACGATTGCGAGTTGATAATCATGATATCATATGTTATGAATGGCGTTAAAAATATAATGTGAAAAGTGCATAGTGTAAGCTATGTTATTATTATGCAAATACGTAATATGAAATATAAAATATAAACTATAATTTACCTACATAAAAAACGCACAGATGATTCTTTCATGTTCAGACTATCCTAACTTTGAATCCCAAAAAAATGATAAATATTAACAACAACGTCCCAACTTCCCGGGAGCAATGGGATCATGTCATCCTCAACTGGGTGAGGCTGAAATGGTGAGGAAAATAAGGATATATGAGAGAGGGAGGTGGGGAAATATCTGTCTATTCGGATCTGAACAGCAAATAGGACTAAAGGCGTTTCAAGGAAAGTTTCGATTCTGAATTGTGGTATTTCACCGGGGTGGTACTAAGAGCATCTACCAATATTATTTAATATTACGCTTTCTATGGGTGACCTACATCTCGACTTTAACTTTAATTTTATTCTTTTTGCTTTTTTAACTTATTTTGAATACTGCAAAAGCCTTTTTGTTTTATTAATCTGATATAATACAGCGCAAAAGAAAAAAATATATACTTTAGTTTTATTTTATCGTGAAGTTGGTATTTCAAATGAGTGCATGCCAACATTCATAAGTTTACAATCTAATCATGTTTTTTAGGTTCAACATGTATTTCTTTCCTCTTCTCTACACTTCCTACTTTATTAATTGGACGTTGTTATGCAGAAAGCGTCCAACCCACAAATAATCAAAATTGACGTTTTTTTAAGTTTTCTTATAGATTAATATTAAATTTTATATGCTAAGAATAACCAAGTTCCAAATGCAATAACAATATAAAAAAAAGATAATCACTCCACAAAGGCCGTAATATGCTTGTGTTGAATGTCTTTGCTTCCACCGCGATGTTTGACACGGCGATTGAATTTTTATAATTATATTGTCGGCACTTGTACGGGGGCGGGGCTAAGCGGAAAAAAAAATGTTTGATGTTCGCAATGGGCCGGCCCTCAAGCCAAAAAGGAAACCTTATTATGTTATTTTATTTTGTTCAAAATTATGAAATATATTGTGCAGGTGGCGGAGAGTTTCCCGTCACTGCTTGTTGCAAAATAACAAAAAGTGTGATGGGGGGAGGCATTGTCGGATAAACTTTCGCGACGCTACCGGCACGGAAATATGCCGAGAGTGCGGTGAAATTCCGGCCAGAGCGCTCGGGTTAACGCCTGACTGGGGGTACAAATAGGCTCCAAAAACGTCTATTTGCCAGTCCACCAGCCACTCTCGCCCCGACAGCACTTCTCTGCCTCGTCCGCTCCGCCTCGCTCTGCTTTCTGCCGACTTGCCCTCTCCATCATTTCTGACCACCGCCGACCCTGGACCCTACCGGACTACCACCACCCACTGGACCCAGACCCTCGCATCGACCGTGGACAAGGCCCCCAGAGCATTCGCCGGAGTTTTAATTTGTGCAAAAGGAAGTTTCGCAAATTTGGAAGTTTTGCACAAAACGGATTTTTTTGAAAAATTCAAAAGTAGTAAATAATAGATAAAAAAAAATAGGTTGCTTTAGTATTGTCAAATTTTCAAACACCTTTGTCTAAGTTTCATTTTTTGTTGGGATGGATGCTTGCTGCATTACTACGCCCAATTATGGCACCCCTTTCACAAAAATGTTTTCGAAATTCCTTTTCAATTATTGTTTGAATATTCTAGCATTACTATTTTGACACAATGCCTTTCAAATATTTAAATTTAACAATACGTAATCTTTCATAACGTCATACTGAAATATTTTATGGTACATCCTGTCACATACTTCAGATCAGGTGACACCTGGTGAGGTGGGTAATGTAAAGCATACAATAGGAAATTATATCTATAGCATATTGTATTTATATGTTAATATGTACTGTAAGATATCGTATTACCATATTTCTATATTTGCGATTTATCGGCACTGAAACTGAAACTGATCTTTGCTTCTCTAAAGCGAAGTAGAGCGCTATTTTTTTGAAAGGTGAATGATCATATATATATATATATATAAACCGTGATACATGGAATTTACTCTCAGTATCGCCGTGGTGAAAGATCACCATTCAGAATTGAAACGTTGCTTGAAATGGTTTGGTGACCAGATCTGAATAGCTAGGTATTTCTCCACCTTCCTCTTCCCCTTCTCCTTCTCCTCCCTAATACTTTCAGCCTTACAACATTGCCCAATTGAGGATGCCATATTCTCACTTGCTTCAGACGATTGGGAGCAGTTAGGACTCTTGTTCAGTATTCATATAAAAAATATGTGTCTTTTTTTAACGCTATATTAAAATGCGTGTTCTTCATTGATCAACAAAAATTTGAGATTAGAAATACAATAGTTTTCCGATCATTGAGAAGGAGCAACAAAAAATTATAAAAACAATATCAGTAGCTTGCCACACGTCTAGTTAATTTGGGAAGTAATATTTTTACATGTAATTTGCATATAACCGTTATTTTTAAATTGTCGTTCACCTAGACACCGAATTTACATTGTTACTAAGTCGATGTC
Source organism: Halesus radiatus (assembly GCA_022606495.2). Taxonomy (NCBI): domain Eukaryota; kingdom Metazoa; phylum Arthropoda; class Insecta; order Trichoptera; family Limnephilidae; genus Halesus; species Halesus radiatus. The sequence continues at coordinate 117,613 of JAHDVE020000558.1, read as the reverse complement.
AACATTGTAAGACATATAAAAAACAAACGTCCGTAGGTCTGAAAGCAAGCACGAACCATTGAATATTGCATACGTTTTCACGAATCGTGCGCATAGTTCTATAGGAGCAACGAAAACAACACTCTTAAATCAATAATCTCAATTATGTCCTCAGACACAGGTGAAAGAACAATTTAACCCACAAAAGCGACTTTGAGAATTGCTGTTAGAGTTTTTGAAGTGTTTTCAACATTTTCGTTTTTTTTATTTTTTTTTTTCCAAAACTTTCATTTGCTATTCAGCTATTGAATAAAGTAAAAAAATTGAGATTTCCGTGTGGCCTTATTAATACAGTATTTTGAATGAGTCAATGTTTTATGTCGTTATTCCATCTGAAAGGAAAAAATATAAAATAATAATCTTGATGGATGATTTGTATAGCGCAATTTTTGTGAAATTTAATATTATGTTCAGGCAGACAATATTATGAAGGACTATACTTACCTGGCAGATCACTTAGTGAAGTTTATATGCGGTACCGACATGATATTGCAAAAAACATGTTATCGGAGATATTATTTAATCCGGGTATTTATTTTAATAATTATTTACGTCCTTGTTCGATTTTAGGAGAGAAAAAGCATATTTAATGATGTGTGGTATATTAGATACAGGGATTTTATTAGAATTTATCTTCGTAAATGTGATTAGTCCCTCGATAAGAAACGGATTGATGTTTGAGGCTTCGAATAATGTTAATAAAATAAGGAACGTCTAATTAGGTTATATAGACATTACATGAGTGGTACTCGCATATTTTTTGAATTTAAGGATATGAAAGTCGGAATATATAAGTTTTTAATTTCTGTTGGACTTGTTATGCATCTTAGTTCCGGGGAGTTTATTCCAAGCCTTAGGCCCTGATACTCCGAAAGCACGTTCTCTAACCTTAGTATTTCGCTTGCGTTTGGGTTCTATCTACCTCCCAATAGCTGATGGTGGTGACTGCCTTAAACTGTTTTCTGGAAGGCATAGTTCTAAGATGTAAGGTGGGGCCATTTCATTGATATATTTAAACACCATCCAGCACTGTTTGTACTGGATTCTTTCGGGGGAATTGAGCCAGTGAAGGTATGAAGGTGTTCTGAAATGTGTGAATACTTAGAGACCCCGGTGATGAGCCTTCCCGCAGCATTAAAAACGGATTGAAGTTTGTTAGTTTGGTATTTAGGAAGGCTGGCAGAAATGTCGCTACAGTATTCGATATGTCATTCTACATAAGAGGTGATCAATAGTTTTGTTGCCTCTGTGGGAAGGTTTCTACGGACTGACTTGAGTTGTCTTTGGTGAACAAACTGGTGCTTACGGTCCTACTTACCTGAGTTTTTAGCTAAAGGTCCGAGTCCAAATTAACACCAAGATGTTTGACTGATGCTTTTGGAATAATGTCGCTTCCTGAAACAGAAATTAATGAATTATCTAGGAAATATTAGCGTTTGTTTGTGGCCGCCCATAGAAACCTTCAGTTTGTTTGAAGATATCCAAAGAATTATTTATTTATTTGTTTTATTTTATTTTACTTATTATTTATTTTTGTTGATACATACATTCGCACAAACAAGGTACAAAGCTTATAAATATATATATGCATATTATTTTATATTTTAGATTTAATTATATAAACATCTGAACACATGTACATAAAACTATGTGTAATGCATATAATGTAAAAAATCTAACAAAGGCATATTATCGCTTCTAGATATTCAGCTATGCGACTTTTGAGACTACTAATTTTGTTTGGGGTGGAGTAGAAAAAGAGTGATAGACTTATGGATCGAGGAATGAATTTTCTTTACCAAAACCAAGGGATTATAAAAAAATGTATACACTTATTGACAAAACACAAAAAAAAACAAATTGACAAATGTGTGCTTGAGGAAAAGAGCAGTTTAAAGACAAAGTAGTTTGAAGATGAAAGTGGGGTTAGAATAGCGATAATGGCGGCAAAAGCGGGACTGTTTATAGTAAGTAATACGGGTGGAATAACAACTTGAGAGACATGTTGATTAAGTGGTCCCAGCCAGAGATCGTACGTGCGTCATCGATAACCATCCTGCATAAAAATCTGCCTTCTCACGCGTCGTGTACGAAAACGAGAAACAGAAGATGATGACGCACGCAAGATCAACCTTTGGGACCACCATATTCTTGCATGCAGGGACATCTATTGACAACGCAGAGTGACTATTTTTTGTGCGGTGATAGCTAAGGCATGCGGTATACATGTGTAATATGCACGGACTGAATAAGCCATCTAATGGACTGTACGTCGTTCCTTCACCTGTGTCCTCAATTTTAACCAAATCAATGCTAAGATGACGATGATAAATGGATTCTTTGTCGTAAAAATATGTTTTTCTCTCCAGAGAAACGGCTGCGCTGCCTTTGGACTTGAGGCCAAAATACATATCCAAACTGAACGATATATGTATTTTTTTAAATCTAAGGTTTAGTAAATATCTAGTACGGATTAGAAGTATTTTATTTATTTTTGTTTTAAATTGTGAAGTATATGCCAAGAAAAAAAATCATAATTGTAGATGCAACTTAAAAAAATGATTGCGGGTTGATAATATTTTTTAAAAGAATATCATATTTGTTATGTAAATATGATTACGTAAATAAAAATATGAAAACAAAACATTTAAAAAAAACGTTATTTCGGGTCGACATTTTAAATTATGTACCGCAAATTTGAGTTCCAACGTAAATTGGTCGTTTTTAATTTAATTAAAGTTCACGATAACGCATTTTAAATTTATTTTTTTTACATCTCATCATATTTTGAAAGCAGACGGGCAAAACTTTTTTTTTTTAAATCACCGTTAGCCCCAAATAATTGTTAAATGTGCCTTTAAAATCAATTCCTTTAATGGTATATATTTCATAATGTAAAACAAAAATAAACAAATTACTTCCAATCCGTACTAGATATTTACTGTATTTTTAATGAAAAAAAAATATCATTTGGTTTAGGTGAGTATTTTGGCATCAAATCCAAAATTAAGTTTTCTATGAAACAAGCCGCGCAGCCGTTCCTCTTCACGCTGCGCATACATTAATAAATGTTAATACTGAAATTAATTTACTGAATCAACAACATGAATATTTTCAATGCTGGTTACTGAAGTGTGGTTAGTTAAATGAATGCCCCTTTTCTATTTAAAAGGTATAAAATCGTTATAATTGAAAGCCGCATGAATTGAATATTTATGAGTGCATAATGGCCAACATTAAAAAGTTAATTATGAAAACCATAATTTCGCATTAAGCGTTATTAAACTTGGAGGTAATTTGTCAAAATCATTTAATTTTCAAGCATGCATATAATATAACCATTAAAAAAATAAAACATATTTATCTTTTTACAGTGGCGTGAAATCGAAAAAAAATCTTGCAGTGTTATAATAACGTACAATAAACCATGTAACGTATTAATCTGGATTGATCTGCCAGGTAAGTATATGTATGTATTTGTTTGTACATAATAGTGATAAACCCTTAAATTAATATTTGTACAGCGCCCTTGAGTTGATTTTCACTAAAACGGCGCTATATAAATCATCCAATTATTTTTGTAATTATTAAAATTATACCACTAGTTAAGGAAAGCATTCCTTTGCTGGATTCAAGCCGGAAAGCCTACGGTAGGCCGAACTGCAGATGAAAATAAGAAAAAAAAAATAAAAATTACTCTGTGTTCACCACTTTATCAATATACACAGATATCAACAAGTTTCGAAAGCGATGCCTTCTTAATCAGGAATATATATAGTATAGTATTATTTATAATCCCGATGAAGAAAGCATCGATTTCGAAACAAGTTGATATCTGTGTATATTAATTAATTGGTGAATACAAAGCATTTTTTAAAAATTGATTTATTAATAATGAAGCCACAGAGTGAATACCAATCTTTTGAAAAAATTATAAGCAAGAAATTCGTTAATATTGCTCTCCAAAAATGCCAATCAAAGCACGAATGGATAGCATAGCCACGTCTATGAATAACAAAGACTTCATAAAGTTCTGGCAAAAGGGTTACCTGTTCTGAAATCCAAGAGCAAAGTTCCACTTTGCGTCAACAATTTCACGGGGGATGAAAATATAGCCAACGAATTTAGAAACTTTTTCTCTTTAGGTGAGGATCAAAGAAATAGCACGAATCCATCTATAATGTCATGCCCACCTACGACTAATGACTCCTGAAATGGTTGTAGGCGCGATTAACCAAACCGCCCTCGGTAAAACTTCTGGGTACGACGCCATAGGTATTGAGCATATAAGGTACGCAGGAGATCAGCTCTATACTATTTTAGCCGCCCGATACTCCAGCCTCCTATCACACACAGATATGCCGATGGAAATGAGTACAACTGTCATCATACCAATCTAGAAATCCAATCAACTGAATGCATCGATAATGGGAAATTACCGACCGTTCTCCTTGACAACAATGATTTCAAAACTATTTGAAAAAATCCTATTGACGCTTTAAAATGCAAAACTTCCTACCCTCAATAACCAATTGGGCTTCAAGAGCGCTTTATCAACTGATATGGAGTCAAAAAAACAATAGTCTCCTACAAAAAAATAAAAAGAAGATATTTTGTAGACCTTAGCAACGATGTCTTGGCGCTCTTGTAGCTGCCGGCAGCTTTTTTTAGTCGCTCCTAGTTTATCTAGGAAATATTGGGAAGTTCTTAATTTTTCCGGTGATAAAGTAACGTAAAATAACCGCAATACTTTATAGGTTACGTTTATAAAAATCATATAATTTTAGTGTGGCCGTTTCGGGCATAAATCAAGTTTATAATAAAAAATCAAATAAAAACCCAAATATTTTAAGTTCAAATCTGTCACGTTGTTCTAAATTAACCCAAAAGCATCGGTCGGTCAAAGGCGTTCGATACATGTGCTTGTTAAAAGACCTTTGCCTGTTAAAAGCCTAGTGAAGTGTCCCAAAGTGAATGATTTACAAAGTTATTCTTTGAACTATGGTGATTGTAAACAATATCGAATACGACCGGGCTAGACAACTCAAACTCAAAATTAATGGTTAATGTGCTATTTTGGAGCCTTTAATAGCTTCAAAGATATCGTTGTATAACCTTGAACGTTGTACCACAGCCGCGATCCGCAAAATTAGATTTTGTGGCTGCCGAGAAAGGCGCAATAGAAAATAAAAACATTTGACGTGAAGATCTTCTGCGGCGACCTGAGTTCTGACCTCCAGTTCACGGAGCAGATCCGGTGCATCATGCGGCCCACGGACGTGCCCGACAAGGCTGCTCTGCGACCTGCTGTGGTCCGACCCCGACAAGGATACCACCGGCTGGGGCGAGAAATAGACGACACGCTGATGTGCTCTCTCCATATCCTGAAGCCGGCCGACGAGCGCCACATGGCGTACAGGCAGACCAACACCAAGCGTCCCGTCACGCCGCCCAGGGGCGTCACCAACAAAGGCAAAGAAGATTGGAAGAAAGGATCAGTACCCCCGGCCCCCGTCCTCACCCGCCGCCCAACTTCACATAACTCCTATCATTTGTATTGGCGTCTTGCAATATATCGTAAGGAATAAATACAGTTAGCTTTTTTTTTCTTCAATTAAACATGATAATTGATAATTTAACTCCATTTCTTTATAATTTAACTGCATCTCTTTATATGGTCTATAAATAATGTGTAATGATAGGGTGTCCAAAAAAAAAGTCATAGATGTAATATAGGAATAATGTAAGAATAGGAAGTAAGATTTGTACAGCGTCCTTGAGGTGATTTTCCACAAAAACGGCGCTATAAACATCATCCGATTATTATTATTATTATTATTATTAAGGTTTTTGATCGTGTGACGCACCACTTCTTATTATGGGAATAATTCATAAAGTGAGATGTCCCAACAGCAGCAGTTAATATGGCTGGCTACTGGCTACTTGGTATGAGCAACAGAAAAATCATATCCAATGGGCAGGAGCATTTTCTAAACCCCTTTTTCTTAAAAGAGTCCGGTAAGGGGGTAGTATGTCTTCCACTCTATTTACTATGTACGTTAACAACCGTCTAAAAGAACTTAACGACTCACGGATTGGTTGCCATATCTACACATAAAGGAGTAATAACATAAACTACGCGGATGACATAGTGGTGCTCGAACCATCGATTAATGTTATGAGACGACTTGTGTGAATATGCAAAGCGTACGCAAACTCACATAACTTGCTGTACAACTCCAAAAAATCAGTTGTCGTTGGGTTCAAACACAACAAGGAGCCACTAAATATCCCGCCAATCTGGCTAGAAGGAAATAAACTGCTTGTGACCTCATAGATTAAATACCTACCTAGAGATATATCCTTACAGAAGGCATGGAATATCTGGAAGATATGAACGATAAAGCAGAGCTATTAGTAGGAAAATTCTACTTAAGACATACTGCACTGTCCTGTACACATCTGAGCTGTGGACACAACACTCAGCAGCGTAATGATACAATCTGAGGGTGTGCACAGCAGTGTATATAGGCAACTTCTGCAACTTCCAAGGTTTTGAAGTGACTCTACGATGTTCACTCAAGGGAGGGTCCACTCATTCCCCGCCTTATTCGTCACTGACTAGCCAGCTTTTGGGGCAGAACACGAAAGTCAACCAATACCATTGTCGTGACTGCATCCGAGTGGCTCGCTCTTCGCTCTATGAGCCATGGATGGAGATGATACGGCTACCACCCTTTACCGGGAAAGACGATCCCTTAAATTAAATTAATTTAATTTGTTATTATAAACTATTATGTTTATCATTTTCTTTCTTTTATATTTTATTTTTATGTATTTGTAATGTTTTAATTATTTCATTCTTATATTTTTTTTCATTTTCTTCTTATATATTTCAATATTATTTTTTTAACCTATTTTGTTATATTCATTTCTCTATTTATATTTGTAAGTAACTCATGTAACGGGGTGATCTATGACAGAGATGTTGGTTATCCAATTAATGGTAACCGGCGGTGGTGCCCATACCTGCCTCCCAAATTGCTGTTCAATACAGAATATTCATACTCTTTCCATATTCCTTCCAAATACAGTTTGTTGTAAAAAATACACACATATGTATGTAAGAAATATAACCGTATAATATCTAAAATCAGACCGTTATATTGAATGTAGTACAACTCGTTGTCGTAAAAGCAACAATCTTTTAAAAGGATCACAACAATAATTCCTACCCCATCCATATTTGTGAGCAAATAATAACGTCCTGTTAACCCAGTAACCACCCACTGCAGACAAATGAATAAAACATCCCCCGTATACTTTGTACGGCGTAGGAGCATCGCGAGCTTTCCGACCGCCTTACCGAATGTCCGGTGGAACCCTTTGCGAAATTGTCTATTTCGCTACGTCCCAAAACCTGTAATTATTCGAAGCGGTGACTTGGAACAGAGTAAAAGAAGATTATTATGGTTAAGGAGTTTTAATTAACATTGTTTAGCATTACGAACCCTTTTCCGGCGGGTCCCAAATGATTAACTACTCCCAAATATTTGCCTATGGAAATTGACTTTTAATGCGTGTTTTCAAAATGTTAAAGGTAGGCTTTGAATATAATTTGATGTATTATTTATGTACCATGGGACCACGAACTACGTGAGGATATTTATGTAAAACAAGCGAATAAAAATAACGCAAATAAAATATTCTCAATCAAAATAACAACATAATAATTACATAGGATATAACATCATATTTAATTTGATCATCCTTATTAATAAACAGAATTTGCGACAAATCATCAAAATTAGTATATTTATGGCGTAAGTAAATATTTGGATGAATTATATTTATATATTTTTTTGTTTGGTTAAAAATATGCAGAGATAACTAAAATAATCCACGGTCGTAACGTACTGCATTATGTCTTATCAGTATTGAAACACATTTTCCTTATTACTATTGTTTAAGACTCCATGGCACATGCACTTGAATATATTAAACATATTATTACTTACTATTTTACCATCTGTTTCAAATAATGTATGGACTATATAATAAGATAGAGTGTGCTAATGTGGACACTTTTATCGATTATTTGTATAGTTTCGGAAAAAAATGTTCTGCTATTACTTAAAAATATATAACAGAAGTATCCGGCATTACCCGGGGTCATGTACAGTTAGAAATATTTTTTTTATAATTTATTAATGTTACCCCTACCCCTACCCCTCCCCAGTAATTTTCCTCTTATTTTGAACGTCAAGTGGGCAAAATTTCATAAAGAAATTTGAGCATTCTGCTTCAAGGGGTAGGAAAGAAGGATGGGGGTGGTTTTCAAAGCTCATGTGGACAGTGACCTTTCTGTTATTTCAAAGGTCAAGTTTGCAAAATTTCATCAAGCTCGGAATAAAACTGTAGATTTGTATACAAGATGAACACACGCCGCTTGCCCGGGACATCCTTCTTTATATAATATATAGTAGATAGAGAAGATAGAAGAAGATAGAAGAGGAAGATAATTGGGATAATTAAATTATATCACTTGTGTCTCTTGCCTACCTGTATTGTGGATCATTTGAGTGAGTTTTTGTAATTTATTTTATTATGTACCTATAATAACTGAGCTTTTGTAACGGGATTGTTCCCACGTTAGTGGGAACATGTGTAAAAACCCAGTATAATAAATACATTAAAAAGTCATAACGCCTTTCAAAATTGCATTTACTGGTATTAACTCATTTCAAATAGGTAAATATGTTTAATATAACAACGTTTAAAAATAAATTCACCTTCCCTTTCTCCATCCTTCCTTGAATCGATAGCAATGAATGGGTAACCATTACGGGTGATGTCCAAAAACAATAAACATAAAAGATAGGTTGTTTTAAACTCTTGTCATATTTACCATTAAACCTTAAACCCCTATTATTAATGTTTGAAAGTTAAACTTCGACCAAACTTTTGAAAAACCCGAAATAAAAGATAAATCCACCTCTCCCAATTAATATTTTAATCACATTATATAAAATATTATGTATCAAATCTGACAACTTTCGTGTAAATTTAATTACATAAATAAAATTACAGTGAGAGATAATAGCAGGTGCGTTTCAAGTATTTGAACCGATTGGCCCACACTTCAAGCTAATAGACTCTCAGGCTGTTAGCCTCGACATTAGGCAAATTGATGTGTTCCGGTGTTCGTGCATCTTTGGCCAGCCAACTTGGCAGAATGGCGCCCAAATTTAATGTCACAGCTTTGGGAAACAACCACCGGTTGGTCGCCCTCCTTCCCTTCCCCATTGGAAAATGGGAAATTGAGATTGCAATTGGAGAGAGCGGCAATATAAATGCAAAGTACATTAACTTTAACGGTTCACCTACCACGGCTGCTGTCAGTTTCTTCGACGTAGTCTGATAATACGAGTACCTTGAGAAGGTGAAATAGCTGTCGCAAAAAAAATAATTGTTCCTGGTAGAAATGGATGTTTTTGAAAGCATTGCTCATAATAGTTAAGCAAAAACCATTAAACGAAGTTCTAAAAATTGATTAAAAAATATGTTTTTTTATTGGAAACAGAACATATTTTGTTTATAAGTGTGTTTAATGAATGATATCAGGGATTTTTTCTAATACTGGCAAGTCATAATGATATTAATTACGGTTTCTCTGTTACTTTCCAGTCAAGATAGTCAAAAAGTTTTACTGACGCAAAATATTTTATTTTTTATTTTTTATATGAATACCGCACAAGAGTCCCAACTGCTCCCAACCGTCTGGAGCCAGTGAGACTATGGTATCCCCAATTGGGGAATGTTGTGAGGCTGAAGTTATTGGGGAAGGGAAGGAGAAGGGGAAGACTAAGGTGGGGAAATACCTGGCTATTCAGATCTGATCACCAAACACGGCTAAAAGCCATTTCAAGCAACGTTTCAATTCTGAATAGTGGTCTTTCACCAGGACGACACTGAAACTATCTACCACTCTGGAACGTACCCATATATACTATATATTATTTTTAAATTAATTAATTGTGAAAAAGCACAAATTAATTAAATAAAATGTTCTTGCGCACGCCGGGATTTGAACCCGCGATCTTCAGATTCGTAGTCGAGAGCCTTTCCCCTCGACCATGGAGGCCGTCATAATTAGACAATAAGATCTAAGAAAATTATATTTCGGACTGTGCAATCCCTGTTAACATATTGACTGGGGGCCTCGAGTCAATTTGCGTAAACTATGCGTTCTGTTCTGTATTTAATATACTGGATGTTACATAAAAAGAAATTATTTTCTAAACGCACAAAAACATTGGTAATCTTTAAAAAATCGATCATAGATGTATTACAAGAAGACACACCTGAATGGATCTCTTTATCACGAGGAGCAATATGGTAAAATATCAAATGACATATATACATATCTGGAATCGAAAGTGCATAATAAAATCCCCACAGAACAAAATATTAAAATCTATAAAACGTCATACATCGGTTCAGTAATAACAATTTGGTTAATTTGCTTGAGTAATGGTTGAAATTTTGTTAAATAATATCACTTAGAATTATTCATACCTATTAATATTACACTTAGATTGAAGAATAACAATAATTACAGAATAATAAACCACCCATAACTGGAGCATTTGATTCCTTTGAACATGTAATTGGCCTAACCAGGAACTAATATCGACATAACAAGACATAAGAGCACTTGGACACATTTAAATTATACTCAATTGTTTAAATATTGTCAACCGTTCACATATTCTCAATTATTTAAATATTTTCAATTGCTTAAATATTCTCAAATGATAAATTTTCTAAATTGTTTAAATATTCCCAATTGTTTAAATATTCCTCATTATTATTGTAGTAGATAAAAAAAACGATCAATAAAATGGATGAATTAAAAATAGCTTTGTAATCACCACTTTATTAATATATACATATCAACATGTTTCGAAAGCGAAGCTTTCCTCATCAAAAATATACAGAATACTAAAAAACAATGTTGTCAAGCATGGACAAATGATAAACATAGAAAAAGTAGGTATATTTTATTGTATTTTTATAATTTGTCTATGTATGCTATTATTATTTTTTAATATTCTGTATATTTCGGATGAGAAAAGCTTCGCTTTCGAAACATGTTGATATGTATATATTAATAAAGTGGTGATTAGAAAGTAATTTAACGTCAGATGTTCCAAATGCAGTGATACCAAAAAAAACACTGTGTTTTAATGAACTGATTTTTTATTCACTTTTAAATAACGATTTATAAATTCTACCTATAATTAATTATATTTAATGAAAGTTGTATATTCAGAATTGGCGTTTTCTGATCTATATGAATATACCAGTAGATATTTAAAGTAATTATATTTTTTACTGATGTTCCATAATCCCTAACTAATACAGGGGTTTAAGTTTTTTTTTTAAGATTCTCGTTACCCCTGTTGGCCACGGAAAGGTTAAAAAACGAGTAGTTTTTATTATTAAAAATAATGTTACATTTGTTAAATTCTTAACGAAAAATACAAAAATTTATTTTTCTTTCCTTTTTTTACTATAGGCAATTAATGTGACATTTCTGCAAGAAGCTAAATAAACTCGCAACGTTTTTATTAAAATAATAAATCCGAATGTGGGAAATTTAAAACGTGCGCGGGGAGGTTGGCAGAAATCCTCGGGGCTAATTTGAATAATTCGGTAATCCCCATAAACTAAGTCAGACATGTTGGGATTAAAAAAAACAGGTGAAAAAGTGGCAGCCCAGCTGCTGTCGTTCTAGACTCGTTCCTCTTATTTATTCTTTCAGTGTGCCAACACCACCGCTTCCCGTTGGTCAGTTAGCATAATTCAGTGCTTCATTTCATTTTCAAATTAAGAATGCGTTTCCGACTTTAAATAAAAATAAATGTTCTTCCGGACATCGCGTGTTGAAGACCTTTGGTTTGTTCAAACACAATTATAATTTTCCTCAACCGTAAAGTAATTTTGAATGGAGGTGGTTTAGATTAAATGTTACTTGTTGCAAAGCATGCTGGAAAATTGATTGTCTTTTATTTACAACCAGTTGTCCGGCCTTGCTCCGTATAAATATATATTTTTTTAATAAAGTTTTGAAGTTGTGAATTCTTGCTTGTCATTTGGGTGCCATAATTGATTTGACCGCGAATTTAATGCCTTGTGACAACTATTGCTATCTGTAAACAAAGAAATATGAATTTGAAAACTTTATTTCATTCCATATATTTATTTTTTTAAATATTATAAATAATAAAGTTAGTACTTAGTTGTGTTTTCCATTTTAAAAATATTCTACCCAAACAAACTTTCTTCTTTTGAATATATAATCTATGGCTAACCAGAGTGGTATATCTGTGGGCTAACCTCAATACAACATGGCGGGTTCAATGTTTTTCATGCTAATTTTAAAACGTTATTTCAACAGTTTTACATATTGGATTTTATTCAAACTACTTTCTCAGGCACTGATAAGAACAAACTGTGCTATTTTCAGTGATACCGGTAAAGTAATTTTCCAGAGAATTGAGAACAGACGGACAAACATTCATTTTTATATATAGAGAAGAAGATATTATGAAGTTTTTCGAACGTTTTACTTGTTTTAAGGAAATACAAAAAGTATATCTCTTACCTCAGGTGCAATTTTCTAGAACAATAGTAACTTTTTCATCTTAATTTTTACGATCATATTAACTATTCCAACCACCTACTTGAGGTGAAAACTATGTATATATTTTACTGTTTAACCCTTCCCTTACGGTGTTGGAAAATACCTCGAACTCAGTTGCTGTACACTCGGTGTACAGGGTAAGCATTTAGAATTTCATAATTTTAAATTGTAAAAAAAGAATAGTTTAATTATATTACTTGTGTAAATTAAATCATTTTATTAATAGTAGATATGTTCACAAGTGTACATAAGTAAAATATTGTGTAGAGGTGCTGAAAACGAGGAAAAACATCGGCCATGCATCAAACGCATAATACGTCCATTACAGCCCGCAGACCGCCAGCTACTACGGAAGACCGCGCATTACAGCAAGGTGATTGAAACCCCGTTCCCCCATCGCTCACAATCGCACCATTTGGCTAGGTATTTACGTACGCAGGCATATTACGTATATATTAACTATTTTTTCCTGATTTTTCGAAAAAACATTTTTATCCGTTGCATTGAATAAATACTTATATATTTAATTATTTCATCCAGTACGTAAATGTATTGCTGGGGAACACCTAAAATATGAACTCTGCCTTTAGTATATTAACGGATATATTGAAATAATTAGAGACATGTCAAATCAATTGACATCACCGCCAAGGATGGGTCGAAAAATACGATTTCATACAATGTTTTTCGTGCAAATATCTTGAAAATTGTTAAGATCCGATTTTCTTTCCCCATTCCCCACTACACGTAAACACAAGATGAAAAACCAACTCAACCAAAGAATTTTCATATCACAATAAATTCCCATTAAAATTATTATCAAAGTATAATAGAATCACACTCGTTAATCCATTAACACGGAATATTAATACAAAGCATTCAGCTCCACACAGCAGCTTGTTAATTTCTTTCCTTCGAGAAGTTAAAGCAGGAAATTGCGCCATTCCCTTTAAGCACAGCCTACAATGGAGTCTTGTAATATTTCCCTTATTTCGTATGAATATGTGGCATTTCGGTGTCCCTTAATCTAAACTTTGCTAACTAAATGACACGATGGATAATAACCTTTTATGCGAAGTCTCTGGGTAGAGGGAACTTGCTCTACTTTGACTATGTATGGCATTTTGGTTTTTTGCAAAGAACCACCGGAACTCCCTCGGTCTCTAGGAAAATAGCGGCATAATGTTTTGCTTCAATTTACATTAAAGCTTTACAATGTCCCAATTTTCTCGGAATAATATTTGAAGCTCTGAATTTGTTTTAAAAATGAATATAAATAAAATTTTATTTTGAGACCTTCTCGGAAAAACAACGTCCCGTTAGAGTGACCATATCGTACATATTACGACACGTTTCAAATATTATTCAGAAAGACTTACATATTAAGACCCTTTCACGTTTATTTTTTACCATTTTTTTAATTTAATTACGTGCGAACATTTGATATCGGTACTGACATATTGCCAATCTCATTAGGTGTGAAACGCCTGTGTTGAGGTGGCAATTTATAGGAGCAGTTATTCAAATAGGTTTATGTTATAAAAAAAACAACAAGGGATTACAATTTATAAATTTTTCAAAATTCAATCATTTCAAAAACAATTTGTTTAAAAGAATTTTGAATCAGTTGAATTTAAATAAAACAAATGCCCATAATTTTAGCAATACAAACAAACAAGAATACGTACATACACGCAACACGTATATACATTATATACATTGCATATTAATTTTAAGTAATAAGTAATCTAAATAATGTATCTCAATTTTGCATAATAATACAACCTTTATTATTACCATACATTTGAAAAATATCAATCATACAATATGGCGTTTAACATTTTTGACAGTTTCAAAGTTTTTAATAACTTAAAAAAAGAATAGTTCATTTAAAAAAAAAAACATAAGTTAGAGTTTTTGAAAAAATGAAATTATACGGTATTTATTTAAAAATGTAGTTTCTGTCATTTTAAAGAAAAACGTGAAAAAAATGTTTTTTGAGGATATTCGAATAATTAAAAAATATTCTGTAAAACGTACGGTGAGAAAAATATCATATTTATGATTTGATTTTGATAAATGTTAAGCCTATGTAAATTAAAAAAAAAAAAACATTTTTTTTTTTTAAAAACATTATGTGTATCGTAATAACATAATAATCATATTGAATTAATAAATAATTCCCCTTTAACGTCCCTCTTCCCCTTATCCTAAATATTGCCTTAAACTATATTTTGATATTTGTTGCTTGAGATATAATACAGATTTAAAAAAAAAAATGTATAAATGTTTTAAAACAGAGAAGATTCCCCCATTGAATATCTAAGTAATACAACATAACTTTTATTCGATTAACTTATGAAAATATTCAGGTAGTACAAAAATATTTCAACACAGCACAATTTGTTCCGAAAACTGATAAAGACTGGGGAAATCCGAAAGTTTTCCCTTTACAAAGTAAAAGTGCCGATTTTGTGAAAATTCCCAACCGATTTTCATTAATTAGAACTTTGCAAGAAGTTAAAAGATTCAAGCCGATAGGTCTGAGGTTAAAGTGCCTTCTAGGTTATTAATTATATCCACCAGGTTAAGCAGCCATTCCACCAAAATACCGTCGCTTTTTTATACATCTCCAGATCCAAAGGATAACGGCGTGTTAATTTATTGAAAATACCCACCTTTGAACTTCTGTCGGAAAAGCGGGAAGTGTGACTGAAATAAATTAAAAGTCTGCCCGAGAAATATATTTAATTACCCCGCGAGATTATGGGTTGCCTTAAACAGGTTTCTTAAATTTTTCAGAATTTTTTTTTCAGTTAATTATGTTTTCGAAGTTGTTTTAAATTTATATTTCTACAATTACGTCAATTTCGAAAATAAGAAAACAGTATATTATATGTATTTTTCACATTTTTCAAGAAATAAACAGCTTTTTAATATACTGCGCTGAAGAAAAAAATTACTCTAAATCTCAAACGCTTCATTTTACCATTACTTATTTAAAGATCCTTTCAGTTCTTCATTGCTTTAATATTCCTGTATTCATCATTGTGTCATTATTAGTCATCCCATCTTTCACACGTTTATTTCCATGGAAAACTAAGTCTTCCTCTTACAATACATCACTCAGATAATATTCCATAATTAAAGTGTCTTAGATAACTGCAATTCGATCGTTTCAAACTCCGACTAATAGAATACGAAATCAATAGTTAATACCAAAATTAAATTATATCTCCATCATTATGCTCTTCGGTATTGACATTAGTAATCAAAAGATAGTTGAATTAGTTAATTTATAACAATTAAAACAATAGATCATCCAGTGAAAAAACATTAATTTTCTTTTCGCCCTTGACCTAAACAAAGCTATACGTATAATTTCTTTAAATCCGTTCGAAATTAGTTAAGTGTAGGTATTACCATACCCCCAGGATGGAATAAATCTTGCGTTAAACAAGATTATCAATTTGTAAGGTGCATGCATTAACTAGGATGTCCCCTTTTAACCACCACTTAATTCAAGTTTAAGACCTTGGCTCCCGCTGCGGGAGGCTTAACGGCGAAAAGGGTATATTTATCACCACCAAACGCGTCAAATCTGCTCCGAACATTCTTTCCCCGACATCAAAATAGCCAAGTTTACGGTGTATGATATTTTCATGTGAGCTACTCACAGTGGGTACGGATTAGTACTAAACGTTAACGACAATTCGAATGAACGTCAATGTTGGCGATTGTCAGCTGTTGAATATAACGTCGACATTAACGCAAACACTAGCAAAAATGATAAATAACAATCGTAATCTGGGAATCGAGGAATTCCAGCGCAAGGTTCCAACCATTTGACACGTTGGGGCGTTGGGACTGTTACAGGATAACAGCTAATGAGCCAACAAGCTAACCAGCCAATAGCTATATAAATTTACTTGCAATAGGCAGAATAGCTTCACGCTAAGCGCTATCAGTTGGGAAAATCCACAAAGACGTTTAGTGGGAAGGTACATAATCAAAATTACATTCGAAGATACGCATAATATCGTTCACGATGTTGACCCCTTGGAATAACAAGGTTCCATCTGACACGGCAGTGCTATTCGATAATGGGTCTTTAAGTTCCCTTCTGTAGAGCACATTATCGAATGATATTTCTGTGTCAGATGGAACCTTGTTATTCCAAGGGGTCGATGTGTAAACTGTTATATCTCTTTTTGGACCCAAGACCGCTAAAACTTGTAAAATCTACCTGAGCATAAAAAAACACTATGTAGTCATAGACTGCGTTAACTTATGTTGATTTATTTTCAAATGCAGTTACTGTTATTATCATGTATGTCCAACTCTTTTTCTCAAATTTTCGACAATAGCATTGGGCGTTGACGTCTTCTAACTGTTATTTCCAACGGTTAATTATATTTTGATACAGCACTAGTATGGATCTTCGAGAAACATTTAACGGCGGGTAATGAGCTTTAAATAACCAGATAATAGGGCCTCGGCACGCCAGCAGGAAATCCTTGTTACTGTCTGGCGAAGAGTCCCATAAAACACCCAGTCCGATCGCCGGATGGTGAACCATCTAATGGGAGCGAGCCGAGTCCAGCAAGGAGCGGGAAGGGAACGTAGTAAACGTTTAGCTGATTGATTATTAGTCTTGCATAAGCTAATTTATTGCTTTCCTTCACTACGCCTGCTATAAAAAAAACATTATAAGTTTAATTACCGTGTATTGACAATAAGAATAAAAAATAAATAAATATATATATATATATATATATATATATAAACTATTTTACGAGAGAGGAGTCGCTAGTATTGCTTCCGTGTTTTCTTGAATAAAAAATGTAAAATGCGGATCAAAAGGTATGATATTTATGCAGGAATTTTTCTAGTCAAATGCATATTTCAAAGACAAGTACATATAACGCGTAATGGAAATGACTGCGAGCTAAAGAATAGTTTAATTGACCACGAAATTGCAGACATAAATATCTGTACAATTTCACGACGCCGGGATTTCCATGTAAACAGATTGTCAGTTTTATGGATACGATTATTCAGAAGCGCTTGATTGGTTATTGGTTACATCGGTGTAATAGTCGGTAATATGTATTATCACGGTCGGATTTTACGAAAAAATTCACGAGAAGTCACTCTTAAAAATATCGACCATTAAGAGCTGAAGTACCAACTGTGTTTTTTTTTATGTTGGAACTCCAATAAGCTACCGTCACTGTTGCAAAACGGTTTAACAAAAATATTTTTTAAATTCGAAAATGTTATCGAAATTCACTTTTTTACAGCACGTTTATCAGAAAAATTTTAACGTTTTCTCAAAACCTTGGTGGCGAAATAATGTCCACTTTTTTTTTCTTTAAGGCAGTATTAAAAACATAACCGTGTACCGTAACATTTGCAATAGTAAGAAAGGAGAATAAAAAAAAATGAGGGTCGTTAAATCGGTAAAACCGAACAAAGCTCACTTCTTGCTATAGTTAAAAAATAACTCCCACATTCTTCAAACTTTAACAGTAAATTTAATGTTTCCTAACTTTATCAGAGTACCCATAAATCATTCAACCCATAATTTATGTGTGTATTAAATATTTCATTGTAAAATTTGATTTTTTTTTCTTTTTTTTCCTTAGAAAATATATTCTTACACTCATTATGTACTTAGAATAGTCCAATATTTAAAATTATCACTTTTTGTTATGTTTTATTTTAGTTATTTGTACATTGAAGTTTAGAAAATTTCTAAATGAATTAAAAGAAATACTTTTTATTCATCACTTCATTAATACACAGATATCTATTTTTTTTTTTTACATGAATACCGCACAAGAGTCCCAACTGCTCCCAACCGTCTGGAGCCAGTGAGACTATGGCATCCCCAATTGGGGAATGCTGTGAGGCTGAAGGTATTGGAGAGGGGGAGGAGAAGGGGAAGAGGAAGGTGGGGAAATACCTGGCTATTCCGAACTGGTCACCAAACACGGCTAAAAGCCATTTCAAGCAACGTTTCAATTCTGAATGGTGGTCTTTCACCAGGGCGATACTGAGAGTATCTTCCACTCTGGAACGTGCGCAAATATGTTATTTATTATTTTTAAATTAATTAATTGTGAAACACAAATTAATTAAATAAAATTTACTTGCGCACGCCGGGATTTGAACCCGCGACCTTCGGATTCGTAGTCGAGAGCCTTACCCCTCGACCATGGAGGCCGTCATCTACATGTTTCGAAAGCGATGCTTTCTTCATCAGGAATATTTTAATTCCTCTGACATTTTAACTACATTTGAATATCTATTTCGCTTTAGTATTATTCGCATTGCTCTATTTTGGAAACTTGCTTTTCTTATCTCTAATATTTTTTAATTGAATTATTGGAAATGTAAATGAAGTGAGTACTAACAGTTAAAACGAGAAATGTTTTTTATGTCAAATAATAATAATTTTTGGATGATTTACACAAACGTTTTTTTTTCTAATGCTCTATCTTATTACTAACTACGGACAATCTATTAAAAAACTTGGCGACTATAATAACTATTATAACAATTAAGACATTGAATCCACCAGTTTATCGATCAACAATATAAAAATGTATGAAGGTAGGTACAATGCATTTGACCAATGAACTTGATGATGCGTTAAAATGTACGTATTATTGATATTATGTACAAGCTGATAATTTACAAGACCACTGTACCAGACGTAATGGCATACAAACGAACTGTTAGAGGCAGCTGATTCCGATCTGTGGAGAGGGCTGGGAGGGGAGAAAGCACAACCTACCGTTCCCTCTGCAGGAATAGTACTAACGACAAGACCTTTTTTACGACTTTTGTAATTTGCAAATTATTCTGCTCGGGGCCGTGTCCGTGTGACGTTGCTTGGTCTGGGTCCAGTGAGCGGCAATAGTGCGATGGGAGTCCAGGGTAAGCGATGGTCAGAAGGATAGAAGGCAAGTAGATCATAAGTCAATGCGGGCAGTCGAGGAAGCAGAGCGTCTTATCAAGCATTTGATTTTTGCAGGCGGTCGCTGGCTAACTGACTCAAACTGGATTTGGCAGGCTACTTAAAGCGGTCTACGATGCGCAGACCTACCGCACCCTGCGCAAGTTCGACAAGCCCCTCTCCTTCACCCCGCTCTCGCTATGATATTTTATTTAAGTATGACACACCCGCCACCAGCACAATATATTTATATTCACATCGGGAGTCGGAATCGAATATTTAATATACGATTTAACTCCCTCACAAATTAGACATTATATCAATCTATACACAACAAATGTGAAGACGAAAATGGCCGCTTTAAAATATTCTGGGAGAGGCGACACAACCATACTTACATGTATTCAATTACACATGAGTTTAACTCATATATATATATTGTAAATTTATTGTACTACCTTTTAATTTTTTTGTTGTTTTTTATTTTACCCATTTATTTATACGTAGAGAATCAAGCTTTTTATAACCATATTATTATTAATTTAAAAATTAAGTTTTATATAATGTCATGTTTACAGTGTCGGATTAGTTTCATCTCCAATGAAAAAAAAAATTATATAGAGTAAAAAATACATTTCGAAAAAAATCTGTAATAACAGTACAGTTTAACAAAATACATAGTGCACTGTGCAGGTGGTCAAATTATGAAGTAACGAATATTATTTGCATCGTAAATTGTTATAATAGACATGGACAGCGGCGACGCCAACAACTCCAGAGATTAAATTTATACCTTTTCATTATTTTTTTCCAAAAAAATTATAGAGAATAATCCATTAATTATTGTATTATTATATATTAAAGAATTTAAAGTAATAAAATTAAATACTCTGTTCCTATAGCACGCAACTTTATAAACATAGATATTTTAAATAAAAGCAAAACATTCAGAAACAATAAAAATATCCGGCGAAATTAAATGTTACCGATTCCAATCCGTTAAAAAACTTTGGGTCACTAGACTACAAATACCTAGGAATAAAATTCTTTAATAAATGTCCGTATAAGATTTGTAAATACTAACTTAATGGAATTCGAAATAAAAAGGTAAAATGATAACTCGAAGTAATTAAAATATGTGATAATAATTAAAAACAACAACAAAAAACTTATTGTATTATCTGTTTATAAAACAAACCCCACGTCGGTAGTTACCTACCCCTTTTTTGATCATATGAGATAGTTTTGTTTCACATAATTCTTGATCAGCGCGTGTGTTTCCGATTCAAGAATAATTTAGCTCTTAAGCGTCAAGATTGATCAGAATAAATTGAACTTTGGTGGCCCGAAAGCGATTAATCAGATGGCCGGCGGAGATAGGAGGTAGAAGACAATGCGCGGGGAGAGCATGTGTAGCGAGTTCATTGTTTGCACACTAGTTCCGATAAGCGGCTCAGCTTCTTCCGTGATAACGGGTAATCCATTTCACTGGGCACACAGTCCCGGCAGGGCCGCCGCAAGGGGCATCGCAGCCTGTGTGTGAAAAAAATTGAAGTCTTGAAGTTAGAGTTTTTTTTTTAAGAATGTCAAACATTCCTGGGTTACTTGTAACCTGACAATATTTGAAAATCTCCTACTATCGTCGCAATAAGCGGAAAATATTGCTTGTGTCGTGATGGAGGACTTAGTCAGCCGAGGAATTGAACTCACGATGCTTAGGTGGGAAATTAGACCAATAAGGCGATGTACTCTCGTAAATGACCTTGAACTTTGACAGAAATCACGCACTGCCTGCACTAGTGGCGATTAGGTTCACATGTAATTTCAACCATACTGTCACCACGCCGGCGGTCAGTCTTAAATTATGATAAAAACCCAAGAGGCGTGTAGTATTTTATCATCCAATGGTATCTTATACATTTATGAGCGATACAGCATCTTCTGAAAATTGTAAAAAACGTAATGAATGGCTAATGCCTTCATGAGAGAAAACTCACTTATTTTATTAAATAAAACGTATCTGTTAATTTTATTGAAATGTATTTATACCATCTTAACTTGGTTAGCGTTATTTTTATGTACTCCCTTAATTCGGTTATTTATGGTTTTATTTCAAATGCGTCTCGGAGATCATATTTCCATAATATAAAAATGAATAAAGTACATTGCCGATAAAACTTCGCATACATACATCATTCATGCGTAACTAATTGTAGGTAATAATTTGTCTAAAATAATGATCAAATAAATCTAAAAAAAACCGCCGAATTAAGACTTACCGGAGCAGATTCAATATGCTGCCCCTTGGTGCGGCCGCCCGATTGCGCCGCATTCATTGCACATTAAAATATGGCGCCCCTGCTTCCTAGCCGCTTTCAGCACCACGCGCTTCGAATTTCCGTTCAGCTCACATGACACTACACAAAAAGAACACTATATTTCTCTACGCAATCATTTCACATACGATATATGAAACGCTCCCTATTGACTACGTGCCTACAAAAATGTTTGCAATAAATTTAAAGCGTTTGGTTCGAATCTATGGTTCCCATACAATTTATGATATTAGCGGCAGATTGTAAGAGCGCAGACGGTTCCCGCTGTTTTGTGAAATCACCGCCAGGTGGTGAATTGTGTTGAGGCGATACGTAAATAATAATTGCTTTATTATTTACAGTCTCGTATTGTTATTAATACTTGATTGTGAAACGTATCTTCACTTTGTGTGGGAACATAATAAGGTTTCCTTCGGAAACTTAAAATAATAATAATAATAATATTTATTTGAAACACACATTATTTTACAGAAATATTTAAGAAGGCTTTGACTGTCCAACTAGGAACTAGACAAGTATCCTGTGTTATGATCTAACAGCAAATCCAATTTATTACGTTCCTCAGGATATAAATTTGAGCTGTGTTTTTTTTTCTTTTACGTCTAAAATCTCAAGTCAAGTGACTTTTAAAAAAATAGAGATTTTTTTTAATAAGACTTTACTTACACAAACTATACATCATAACTATTGAAAAATGTACAAAATAACAGTGATGCATTTGGGTATTCTTTCTCAATTATAAATAACATTGCTTTATAATAATTTTTTCTCGATTACAAATAACATTACTTTGCAATAATCTCAATAAGGAACTCCAGACCATTTTTTTTTATATCAATAATGACGTTCAAACTTACATACCAGTAAAACGCTCTAAATGTTTGGCTGGTCGGTTTTGAGTAGTTTTGAGGTTAGAATATTAAATGTCAAAAAAAAGATGAGCTTTTCCAAAAATAATTCTACATTATATTCATGGTAAACCATAACTAAACAAATGCAATAAAATTATTTACCTTTTTGGAAACTTTAACTCAAAGAATAATAATCGTATTGACCTTTAACATTATCATAATATCCGTATTTATAATTGGTTTGATCATGAATAATTTAATTTATTTCATCAATAATAGTTGTTTATATTGAACAACAATTATAGAGTTTTAAAGTCGCCCAAATTAAGTAAAAAAAACTAGCCAAAACTAAAAAAAATACGTATTAAAAATACAAAACAAAATCGAAAAAATTTTTTTTTTTCAAACTAATAAAAAAACAGAATTCTCACGTGATGTTCCAAATGCTATGGCACCAACATAACACGGTGTTTTGATGGGCTGATTTTTTTATTCACTTTTAAATAACGATTTATAAATTCTACGTATAATATATAATAAAAGTTATATATTCAGAATCGGCGTTTGCTTATCTATATTAATCAGTGAGAATAGTTAGGATGCAAGCCAGATATTATATATATTGTTTGATATTACTGTCTGTATTTTCTCCTTAAATAAATAAAAAAAATATATGAATATTTATATATTTTAAGTGATTATATTTTTCACTGGAGTTCCTTATTACCAAAACATAAATGCTTTGTAAATCTTTTCATATCGAAAACAATATTTCTTTGAAATTCTATGACAAATTCACATAATAATTCCAACAAAAAATAATATAAACCTACACAAAATAATATTCTTACACGATTACCAATAGACATTTTTTTTATTTGTATTCGTTTTCGAACAATTCTATAAATGTCTCCTTTTGTCACTATCCACAGCGTTCCGTTAGAAAAACAGCAAAATTTGAAATCACGTTGAGTAGAATCTTACGAAGGCCCAAACGCTCGAGGCATTTCTTAGAAAGCAATATGGCCGCCAGCGGTTATTTCAAGTAAACAAGGTTCGAACTGAAAAAAGAATGAAAATATAAGGTAGATACCGACCACAGGATGTTTTGGATAAAAAAACAGTTAATAAACATCCGAGTAAAGGGCAAGTACGAGAATTTATTTTTTTTTTTCCATGAAAATAGCTTTATTTATTTTTTACAACTCAAGCCTAGTGCTCGACTTCAGTGTTAATTGATACGTTACCATTTTATAAGTAAATAAGTAAGTATAATGTAATTAACGTGTAAAACATTTTATGCCATTATAGTGCTGGAAGTTGTGGATCTATTAAAAAAGAGAAGTTTAACCTTCACCAAGAGGACACTAAAATATATATACGAGGTGTGTTCAAAAGAAAAGGTGAATTTTGAATTTTCGCGGGCTGTGTACATTCGATTATCGATTTTTTTTGTTATGTTGGTACACATATGTTTATCATATGTGAGAATTATCAGCCATTTTCGATTAGTGGTTTGTTTTTGACAACTGGAAAGGTTAGGTGTGTTTTTGTGTGTTCTTCGATTTTTTACTTTTGAAAAAAATATGTATTAAATTTTGCGTTAAAAATGGAAAAAAGTGCTCCAACGCACTTAAAATGTTGACTGTGGCATTCGGCGAGTCTACTTTGTCTCAAAAAAGTGTTTATAAGTGGTACAAGCGTTTTACAGAAGGCCGAGGAGATGTTAATGACGATGAGTATCCTGGAGTTGCAACCACGTCAACAAACGAAGAAAACATCTAAACAGTGAAGAAAATAGTTTTTTAAAATCGTCGAATCACTATTAGGGAAGTTGCAGAGGATGTTGGCATATCATTCGGTTCATGCCATGCAATTTTCTCGGATGTTTTGGGCATGAAACGTGTGGCAGCGAAGGTTGTTCCGAAAATGCTAAATTTTGAACAAAAGCAACGTCGCATTAGTATCGCTCAGGAGTTGTTGAATGACGTCAACGACGATCCAGATTTGCTCAAAAGGGTCATAACTGGTGATGAAACGTGGGTACACTCGTATGGTTATGATGTCGAAACCAAGGCCCAATTATCCCAATGGAAGCGGCCAGAAGAGCCAAGACCGAAAAAACCACGCGAAGTTCGATCAAATGTGAAGGTTTTGCTCACTGTTTTCTTCGATTACAATGGCCTGGTGCATCATGAGTTCTTACCAACAGATCGTACGGTTAATAAGGAATACTGCAAGGAAGTTATACAACGTTTGGGTCAAGCAATACGGCTCAAACGATCGGAATTGTAGAAAAACAAATTATGGATTTTGCATCACGATAATGCACCAGCTCACACATCAATACTTGTTAGTGATTATTTGGCCAAAAACAACACTGTAATCATGCCTCAACCACCGTATTCACCAGATTTGGCTCCCTGCGACTTTTTCCTATTCCCGAAACTGAAGAGACCAATGGAAGGAAAGCGTTTTGCCACAATTGATGAGATAAAGTCAGAATCGAAGAACGAGCTGATGGCCATACCGAAAAGCGCATTCCAGAAGTGCTTCTAGGATTGGAAGAAGCGCTGGCATAAGTGTATTTTATCTGAGGGCGATTACTTTGAAGGGGAGAAAATGGATATTGATGAATAAATAAATACTTTTCGAAAAAATTCGAAACGCACCTTTTCTTTTGAACACACCTCGTACTCGTATATTTATTTTACATTAGCTCCAAAGAGGACGTCCTGAGGAAAATAGTTTTCCTCGAGGCCTTTGTCATATTTGGGGATGCTGTGTGGAGGATACTTTTTAAGGAGAGGAGGGAGAGGAAGTTCTGAGAAAGAAAAATGTGTGAGGGGGTGGGTAGGAATCTGGGGGTCAGTGTATCCAGAAGTGAAAGGCGCATTAATCCATCCCTCCCACCGAGGTGCAAGGCAATCAATCGGTTGAGAGAGTCCGGCTAGAGAAGTCAAGAAATCTCTCTCAACCGGCCTCTCTCGATCCATCTCACCACGCAGTTGGTGGGTGAATTAATCTTTTAAACATTGGTAAACTTATAATATGTTAAATATATCCATAGCAGAGGTGAATTTGTTTCCAAGTGTATATTGGCGAGAAATGGGTGCATGTATTTGATAGTTAGTCCCAAATTATTTTTGCAGAATAATATACTTTGCCGAGTTTGTCGAAGAAGTACATTGAAGTTGATTATCTGCAGGAGTTCACAACAGTATAATAATACGGAATAAATAATTTTAAATAAAAAATAAGTCAGTTATTTTTCTTCTGTTTTCTAGGGTATGTGTTTTGAGTGTATTTAACAAGAATGTGTAGGTTATGTATAGAATTTGTATGTGTAGTTTGAAGTTAATAAAATGTAAAAATTTGCGCCGCACGCGTTAACATTTTTTTAATATTAACAAATTCTATTCACTTTTTAATTCAATAAGAAAACTCGGAAATTTATGACTCTTTGGTTTTTGCTTTTGAAAACTACCCTTTTCGTGGAATGTGTTTATTTGAAAAGTTGAAAAGAAGTATGTATATTATTGATAGACGGCAGTAATAAACATGGAAATAGAAATTCAATTAGGAATTCAAGAAAAAGCAATTCCCTGCCCCTTTACGATTTTCCGATATAGCTACACGTTCCATAAATGATTACACCGAAGTCAGATAAAGTCCCGAGTTAGTAGATTAAATGTGTTAAAAAATAAAAACAAATATTCCCTGGTTACGAATAACCTTAGAATATTTGAAAATCTCCTACTACCATCACAGTAAGCGGGAGTTGCTGATTGTGTTGTGATGGATGACTTGAACTCACGACGCCTTCATGGGACCTAGACGCGATTTAAACTCTGCCACTGACCGGTGTTAACACGTCTGCATATGACTGTCATCATCTAATATACACTCTTCTCTAAGTTCTTTCATCATTTTCGTCATGTTAGTAGGAAGCATGTCCAGTGGAAAGCAAATAGTGCAAACAAGTTAAATCCCAAGTTATTTTAACTTTGTAGATTGCTCCAGGAAGCGGAAAGGTCAGCTCACTTCGGATTTCAACATTTTATTTAAAAGATTATTTCCATCTGCGGTCGGTGTTTAAGTAGTTAGTTGCCGGTAGATCGCTCGATTGACAATCGGATGGATCATGTTGGAAATTGATTACCTATTTCTCTTTGAACAAACGATATAAGTGTAAGTCTTTGCAAATCGCTCTCGTGGTGATGTAAGAAAAATATGATTAACAAATTAAAATTATTAGTGAGCTACTTCTCTATCCAGTGATACTATATATATTCAGGGTTGGTGTGCAGAAGGTCTTATAAGGACTTAATTAACATATACATTTTTTGGACTTTTAAAGTATGAAAATAAAATCCTTTTAAATTGAAATCATCATTTTAAAGTATGGCTTTGCATTTAATTTTAGACAATTATAATTTTTAAACTACGACATGCCATTACTATGGCAACACCAAGCTGTTTACTTCGCCTTTGAAATATTGTGTCTTCCACATTCAAATTTTTTCACATATTCGCGTTCGTTTTACAGAAACATAATAAATTTTTAATGTCTTTTTCGTTTATGATTTTGAAAATAACGTTTACTAATAATGGTTAATTTGATACGTAAAATTTCAGAAATACGAAAAAAATGGCCTTTCCTTGTGAATATCTTCCTTGAAAAGCGTTAAATAATAAAACAAGTTTAAACATAAAATTACCTTAGAATACTCGCATGATGTGGAATCATCTCCTGTCGGAAAGCAACCATAATTTCGTTAAAGTAAAAAATATATACTTGGACCATTATGTTTTTTAAAACTTACTTTGATTTTCCTATAAGCCATATTTGTATTGCCATTTAAAACCTTTTAAAAGGCGGCGCCCTCAATTTTTATCTGCTTTTAAATGTAATACACTCTTCTTTATTCCTTAGTAATAAGTACCTACCGAATTTCTTGTTAAAATATTTAATAAAAATCGAACATATTACATTTTTTTTTAAATTATGGGTTCAAAAAAGTATGAGGGTAATTTCTAAAAATTCTTTACACATCTTCAAATCCCGCCGTTATCAAATTAATATTATTATGTAAAAAATAAACGCTCCTAGGATTAAATCGCCTATTATAAATTCTGTCTTATTTTAGCAATGTGTTTGTTTTACTTTCCTTGAATCATAAGTTTTCGTGAAAGTTCCTCTAAACGATCGGTTTTTTTACCCTAGAACCATAATACCCTTACTTAATTCCCTCACACTCAATATAATCCCCGAGATTATGGAAATATCAAGATTTCCCTCCTAATTCCCGACAAAATTGCCGATGTTTACCATATTCGTGAGTTTTCCGTATGGCTTCACAGGCTAACGAATACAACTCGCACAAGATCAAACTCCCATAGAGAGAGATAAGAGGATAGTCTCGCTTTAGCATGAGATGTGTATAATATTCTCTTTATTGGTCTTCTACGAATTTACTGATATTTTTCCAGATTTTGTTCTATGTAAGGTAATGAAGGCATTTCATTTCAGAATAATGAGACACGGATTATCGAATCTCTTTGCCTTAGATAACCTTCACAGTAATATTTGGAACTCTTAGCTAAAACGACCATTTCATTTAATAGGACATATTTTTTGAGATCTTGCGAAATGAAGAAATGAAGTGGTTTTTCAACAAGTTTTGATCCGTTTTCTTAGAATGATGTTCGGTAACTCCACTCAATAAAGATTTTATTTAAATAGAGAGGATTTAAAATTTATTGTAATATCATCAAAAATTTACTCCATTTATTTTGATTCTAAGTAAATAAGTCTAGAAAATTCTGTATGTGGTTTAATAAAAAAAATGTTGTTCTTTTTAAAAGAGATGAAATGGCATGCATCAAGAATAGTTTTCATAAAATAATGCGGGAAGTATTCCGGTATGATTAAATTAAGCCAAATGTATTAAATACCTGCATACATAAAGTACATTTAGCTTAATATGTCTGTGCACGGAATTTTGTATTGAAATACTTGTACATATATAAGTTGAGTTTATATAGGTTGAGGTTTTTGAAAATATATAGGTTGAGATTTTCACGGGTGTAAGATGTAGATTGTGTCCTTATGTAGTCCTTAGAAAAAACTACAACTTTTAAGGAAACGTCCGGAGTTAAAATGATTCTACATATTTATATATATGTCTGTAGAATATATATATAATATACTGTGGAAATTGCGAATCAAAATTGGGTTAGTAGTTTACGGATTGCATAGTAAGCATTAACTTTCAACCGACATAAGCACTTTTGCGGTATTTTCCTCCGAAACATCTAGCAACCATCTTTAGATATCCTAACACTCCTTCGGGTTCCGCAGGTTTAACAAAAAGAAGCCCCTACGGTGATCGGCTATATATTCCATCCTTGCAAGGACGATAACTGTGTCCTGTCCAGCAGACAGGACACAGGTGCGCTTTGGACAGCTAGTTTTGGTCTGAAAGATTCTTCGTTTAATCGACCCTTTAAATGTATCGTATACCCGTTCACTGTTCTTCATAAGGGCGCTGCATTCCAAAGCATAGAAGTGGTCTGATGAGTGTTTTTATCAAAATTGGATTTGACTCTTTTTGAAATACGTCTCGATTTGAAATATCTTTATTGACCATAGTAGCATATTTTGGAGAAATTCTTCTGTTAATTTCTTGGGGAAGAAAAAATTCTTCCCCAAGACAAGATGTTTTTACAATATAAAAAGATATATTGTAAAAACGCATGACCGCAACAGAACTACGTGATTCAAATAATTATGGAAACTAATGAAAGTTATTATTTAATATAAACATATCAACAAACCATTGGTAACTTTGAGGCGTCATTATTAATTAAATAATTAAAAAATTACTTTGTTTTTAACATTATTTTTTTTTTATTTGAATACCACACAAGAGTCTCAACTGCTCCCATCCGTCTGGAGCCACTGAGACTATGGTATCCCCAATTGGGGAATGTTGTGAGGCTGGAGGTATTGGGGAGGGGAAGAAGAAGGGGAAGAGGAAGGTGGGGAAATACATGTATATTCAGATCTGGTCACCAAACACGTCTAAAAGCCATTTCAAGCAACGTTTCAATTCTGAATGGTGGTCTTTCACCGGGGCGATACTATGAGTATCTTTCACTCTGGAACGTGCGCAAATATACTATATATTATTTTTAATTAATTAATTGGTAAACAACACAAATTAATTAAATAAAATTTACTTACGCACGCCGGGATTTGAACCCGCGACCTTCGGATTCGTAGTCGAGAGCCTTACCCCTCGACCATGAAGGCCGTTTATACCACTTTTTTGTGGTGTAAAAAAAGTACATTTTTAATTATTTAAAAATATCAACATCTATCAAAAGCGAAGCTTTCCTCATCGGAAGATACAGTATACTGTAGAAGAACTTCGTTTTCGAAAGATGTGGATATTTTTATATTAAACAGATTTGTCAACAAAATATGTTTTATTAATTTCATTAACAATGATGACAGACAATTATTACACATCTACTGAAGAAATTAAATAGTTATATTACTTTTCAATGTTAAGATATAAAATACGTTTACCGCGGCGTTAGGTGAGGGTGAAAAGGTTTCAATTGATGTTTTTTGAGAAAAATTGAGATTTTGTCACCAGTTAAGATTCGATTAAACTATGGTGGAAAAACCATTCAACGCCATCAGATGTTTATAAATTAGGTGCTAATTTCGCCTAAATTACATTAGGTTTCCATCGATACGGAATCAACAACAGTTGGAATCAAGGGTTGGAACATAATAAAAAACCAAACGCTTGGTTCGATAAGGTTTCAACTAATTGCGACGGACTTCATACAAAAGTGATTTTGGATATGAGGCCAAAATACCCAACCAAAATTAATGATTTTTTTTAATCAATAGCAAATACCCATAAAACCTTGTAGCTATTTTGTTTAGTTTCAGGCCATTAAAGAATTCAATTATTCATAG
Organism: Halesus radiatus; assembly: GCA_022606495.2. Taxonomy (NCBI): domain Eukaryota; kingdom Metazoa; phylum Arthropoda; class Insecta; order Trichoptera; family Limnephilidae; genus Halesus; species Halesus radiatus. The sequence goes on along the minus strand of JAHDVE020000558.1, from coordinate 86,715 downwards.
GTTTAGAGGCAACTTTTGCAATTATTTGCGAGTTCACGGTAATTAAAAAAAAAAAACGGTATCCCGTAATATAAAAATTTTAAAGTATTAAAAATGCAATTTTATTGGATTAAAAGTAAATTACAAGCTACCAATTTACGTTGGAAAACAAATTTGTCATGTATAATTTAAAATTTCAACAAAAAAAAACGTTTTTTAAAGATATAAATTTTATTATTTTTTATTTTGTGTCACCATATTGACATAATCGGTTGCGCAAATTTTTTTTTATAATTGCCGTTATTTTATTATTCCTGTTATATGAGAAACAATGCGATGCAAGCCAGTAAAGCAATTTTTATTTTGTGATTTTGATAGTTTATCAGAAGCAGGTAATCAGTTTAATATTCAAAATAGTATATTGTTATAGAATCGAACAGTAATTAGAAAGTACTGAAAAACACACAAATAATAATGATGTCAAACGCACAGAAAAAAATACACATAATAAAAATAGAACCTTTTCGAACTGATACTAGAATTAAGGTATGGCATTTATCATTAGCGGAATCTGTTATAAGGTATGAAATTACAGCATGGGGACTTTCATGTAAAACGAACATAAATCATGTTCAATCAGTACAAAATTCATTGGTTGAATTATTATCTCATAAAAGTTTACACAAACAAAGACATAATATTCCATACTTTTATCAGTCTCAAAATTCTTTCAGTAATAGCAATTATATGGTACAAAAACCTATTTCAGCACATTAATAACCCTATATTTAACACAAATAGACTAGATTACAATACTTGTCTCAATTTAAATAAAGGATTAATAGTTCCTAAGTATACAAACAAATATGGACAAAGAACTATAAATCACATGATTCTTATTCTCATAGATATTTAAATACCCGCTGAAATAAAATAAAAATGTTTTAAAACTAAACAGTTGATAAATATATTGAAAACTTGGTTAGCTGAAGGAAACTATTTGTATTAGATAATTAGGAAATATTATTTTTTTGTCTGATTTATTGTTGTCGTTTATGTTTTTTAAATTTTTTTTTGTAGAATTATTTTTGAGTAAGATTCTTGCGAAATATTTATTCTACATATATTTTAATTAAATATATATTGTAACCTTAACTGAAAACTTACAAAAAAAGTTTTGAATACAAGCTTCCTTTAGACAAACTAAAAAAAAGTAGTTTATCGGAACTCTTGCATTATATTTTTTATAAAATATCTCAAATTATTAAAAAAAGTTTCCAGCTGTTAACAGCAATAAAATGCAATCTTCAATATATTACACATTTTATTTACTCAACACATAAAGTCATAAATTACTATTTACAATAACAAACTATAAATAAAATAAAATAAAATAAATTATTTCAAAAGTTTCAGTTATTTCAGAACTTTGGTTAGAGCAGTTAGAACCCTTTCACTCTCGCCTAACGACGATTCATTCTCTACTTATAAGTTTATTCAGATATCAGTCCCGAAATTGAATTTTTGTCCTTTACAATTTCAAATATCACCTATTAATCACTATCCCGAGCTAACAGACAGATATTTCTCTTATGTAAATATTTGTTGATAAATTCATTTGTATGTACATTTATGTAGATTTAGCATTGCCCAGTTTGTACCTGCGCCCACCTGCACAATCAAGGGAACGTTTTATACACGATACATTATTAAATTATGAAGGTTTGTTTGAAAGTAACCCTTACCTAAATAAATAAAGGTAAATACCAGCAAGGCAGCACACATTATATTTTGATACGTTGTAGCAGGTGCCTACTATTCTTATGCTGGGACGACATTTGATTTTATTTACGATTCAGCTTTACGTAAAACAAATTAAGTATTTTTTTTTTGATTAATGACGTCGACCCTGATAGGCCAACATGAAGACAAAGTAAATATTTAAATTTTCTTCAATAATTGTGTAATCACTATTAAATAAATTAATAAGAAATACTTTCAATATTATGGAATAACTCATTGAAGCCTATGAAACTCATTCAAAGGGATTTTTAATCATGGTTTTATGCTTCATTCTAGTTATCTTCAATGATTAAAAATAAAAAAAACTTTTTAATATTTCTATTTTTGCAACTGTTATACATGGTGGCATATAAGTCAAGTAAAATCATGCTATAACAATAATAATTAAATTAAATTTAAATTAGTAAAATCATGGTGTGTTACCCCTGATACCCAAAAGTATATATAAACCATAATTTAAGTATTAATTGTACCAGTCTGAAGATAGCCGTCACAGGCTGAAACTGGTCACGGTCAAAAATAAAAGTGGAATAAAGTTAAAAAGTGTCTATTATTTAATCAAGAAATGCTTTGTTTACACCACTGTTTTTAATATATAAATATCTACTTGTTCAGAAGCAAAGCTCCCGGATCAGGATAAATAATATATTGTTTATCCTGATGACGGAAGCTTTTATTCTGAAACATGTAGGTATTTATGCATCAAAAGCAGTGGTTTAAATAAAGTAATTCTTATTAAATTACTGGCTGATGTGTACCCGGCCTTGCACGGGATTTTTTTTTTTTGGATAAAGCTATGAAGTTGTGAATTCTTGCTTGTCATTAGGGTGCCATAATTGATTTGACAGCGAAATTAACTATCTCCAAATAAAGAAACATTCATTTTAATATATTATTTCATTCCAAACTTTTATTTTTTTCAAAATATATCTAAATCATAAAGTTCTTAAGTAGGTACCTACTCGTGTTTTCCATTTTGAAAATATTCTATCAAAAAAAACCTTCTTCTTTTGAATATGCAATCTGTGGCTAAACAGAGTGTTATATCTATGGGCTAACCAAATAAAACATGGCGGGTTCAATGTTTTTCATACTAATTTTAAAACGTTATGGTAACAGTTTTACATATTGGATTTCATTCAAACTACTTTTTAAACCTTCCCGGCACTAATAAAAATAAACTGTGCTATTTTTAGGGAAAGCGGTCAAGTAATTTTCGATAAAATCGAGGACAAACAAACAAACTTACATAGATTTGTATATATATATAGGTTAAATATTCTTTGTAACAAAACCAATCAAAGGAAACGCACCGAAAAGTATACAACTTATTAATGAAATTTCGAAAAAATAATGTTTTCTTTGACCATTTTTCTACGGGAGCTTCATTTTCCAGTGCGTTTATTAACATTTTAAAATGTCGTCCCTTTGAGGGGGAAAATATATACGAGAACGCTGCCAAGTTTTTTTGCATTCATAAATATATCATTACCACTGGCAAAAGGGATGGTTATAGCCGAGGCCCATGTTTTATACATTTTTTCTTCGAGCCAGTAATTTTAAAACGTAATTATAATAAGGCAAGGAAGATTCAAATAAAAAAATGAGGGTACTTAAGAATACCTACTTAGAGCGTCTCAGTCAAAAATGTTCATGAAACATTTCTTTCAGCAAAGTTTATGGTGCGTATGAAAACATGATTAAATGCCATTATACTATTTGGGTTTATAAAGTGGTTTTGTTTTTGTTGGATTATTTTATGTTTACGTTTCTTCACAATGCACGCTGTAAACGGATAAATAAATTTCAATGTTAAGTGTATTTTTGTAAAACGTTTGTATCGATGTATTATTTTAGTAAAATGTTTAACATTCATATTTTTCTGCCTGAGTTGCAGGAACGAATTCCAATTTTGCAAGAACAATAGTCACCATCCAGCCGCACAATTTAAGACCAAAACTTGCGTAATATATATGTTCATATCATAGGTGTATGTCATGTATCGCTGATGCAACACAGACACGTACTCATGGATTAACTACGGTTTATATAATCACCTTGAATGATCTTCTGTAAATTTATTATCGACTATTTCGACAAAAATTTTATATGTGTATCCCTACCTATTATAATATTATATTTAGTAGTTTAGAAATTTATGGTGTATAAAAATATTATAAACCCTTTCACTTAAAATATTATTCGCTTTATTTGATTTTAATGATTTGTTTTCTTTCATCAGTCCAAAGTTAGTAAAGTTTTAGTTCAGTGAATAAGAGCGCAAGGTCCCGGATAGACTATGGGGTCTTGAGCTCGAGTCCCAGCTGCTACTGTTACCTTTTTGTTTTCATGTTTTACTTTGAGAGTTGTCAATATTATCTTCAATGATTAAAAACATATTGCAGTGAGGTTTTCAATGTTCAATAAGTTAATCCAAAATGGAATATTAATGATATAAGAACCTAAGATAATATTTATCCTTCGGCATGCCAAGATGCAAAACAAAACTTACATTGCCATGGGGGGGGGTGATTCAGTTACCCCATACATTTTATCATTATAATACCATTTTTTTACATTCATTCATAAATTTTATTGCTAATTCTCCCTACGCTTACACATTTAATGCGTTCTCGTGAATAAATTATCGTAATATACTTAATTTTATTAAAAAACCTCTAAATTTATTAACGAACGTCTCCGTCGACCGGGTGATGGGAACCAACTGACTCACCATGTAAAGAAACATTTGTTACCTGCCGGCGGTTCGGCGGCCGTTTATCTTACCCTCGCATGCATCTTTGGTAATAGCGTGAGCAAGTGAGATGGTGCGCATCACCCATCACTATAGGAGTGGACTTGTGCAACTTGTTTCTTTCGGGGAAAAAATTAAAAATTTCCTTCTGTAATTTCTATGGACATTGTGTAATATTGTAGATTGTAGGAACCTACAAATAAAATAATATTTTTATATGCGGAATTGTGAATTAATTTAATTTAATAAAAATGATACGTATTTTTTTCATCTAATTGAATTCCGAACATAAATTCTAGTAAGCGGTTATTTGAAAAAACTCTGGATTATATTATGTTTTTGAGTTTCTTCCACTCATTTCCTCAGAAATATCAGTTTAGAAAATATCGCCTTACTTTGGATATTAATATGTTTAAAGCTGTATTGAACCGAAATACGAAAAGTAATAAAAAAAAATGCTCACAAAATTTTCCTCCTACTAGGCATATAACTTCGCGGAAACCTTTCCCATGGAGATACGTTAAAATCCCGGGGATTTATTCAAGCAGCGCCAAGCTGCAAATAATCGACATACTTTGATGTGGAAGGATGCATTCATGTTTGCGTAATAAGGAGTGTGCGCCAAGACATAGTCACATGGCTTCTGGAATTCCATCCTCTGTCAGTGATATGATAATAAGTCGATAGCGTAGTGGTATGTTTATTTCCAATATATGCATTTCAGTCAAAAAGCAGAGGTATAGGTAACTAAACTTAAACTTGTGGTACTAATTGATTTTTCATTAGATATATGTGCTCCTCCAGATGTGAATTTTGTGATATGGTTAACTGTAAGAAATCTTACAACAAAATAATCTACCGGATATCCATAAGAACAAAAATAAATAAATAAAATCAATATTCAATTTATTTTTTATAACTAATTGAAGTTTGTAAACCTCATTTTAATATTTAATCATTGAAGTCCTGGGCTTGAGTCCCAGATGCGAATGAAATCTTTTTAATTTCTGTTGTTTATTCGGTTTCGTGGTTCAGTTTGGGATGTGTTAATATTATCTTCTTCAATGATTAAATAAAATCAATATTTTTACGTCAATTTATATTCAGTTTCATCGCCGGTGACTATGGCGTTTGTTATTTTATATTGTTAAATGCCTATCCGGGAGATGAACCATTGAGTTTTTGACCAATCAGTGCACAATAAAAAACGGGCAAATTTTGTTGTTATGTTATATCCCGTAAAAGTTCTTACTATTGCACTGACGAAATCTTCAACAAACTTAACATTATGTTAATAAAACTATTATACTTTAAAACAATACTACTTTACATTCATAAATATAATATAGAATAAATAACAACAATCACACATATTAGAAACACTAGATCTCAGAGCCAAAAACACATACAACAAGGAACCACAAACAACATTTGGACAAAAAACCTTCTCATACTATGGATAGGTAATAAACTGTACAACAATATCCCACTATCCTTTAAAAATCACAACAACCATAATAAATATAAAAAATCAAATAAAACACTGGATACGTTACGAAGGGAAATCTGAAATTGAAAATATATTAACAACAAATACACACTAACACCGAAACCACTCAACTGGACTTGAACTTACCTGAACTTACAATTATTTTTTTCTGTCATCGAGCTCATCAATTTAATATAACATAATTTCATATGTTGTAAATGAAATCCTCAGCACGAAAATCTCATTGAGGATATCATCACTTGTTATAAAATAAAAAGAAGATAATAAAATATAGTAATACATAGAAAACATTAAATTTATCCTAACTTTTCAAATATATTACAAAGAACATAAATAATATTATAATACATAATGTTTACTAGATGTAAGTATATGGCTAAATAAATTATTATTTTAATCTGGGCGATCGCGACGCGACGGCCAAAGCGGCTTATCGGTAATGCGGGTCCGATTTGATTTTTAATTAAAATGGAAGCTTTTATTCAAAATGTTTGCGTATTAATTGAGTCAATCAAATTTCGATGATTGGCTGGTCAGCGGGGTTTACGGATTTATAGCGATTGGATAAAATTGACCCGCAAATGGGTTGTTTCTGATGGGTGGCGAGTTCGGCATGTTTGATACAATCGACTCATTTATTTTGCAACTCAAAACGCTCATTTATTCTGCAGTGTTGGGCAATAAAGCAGCGAAAAAAGCCAATTAATGACAATACAATCCCGTACGTTTATATTATGAAAGGTTGCGTCGCGTATTGAATAATTATTGAATATTTTGTTATGGTTCATAATCCTATGTTTCTCTATTTGAATCAGGTTTTCTTATATTATTTGTTATCGTACAAAAGTCTACCTTGTGCTTATACCGCATCCCTAAAACACGTTTTTTTAAATTGTCATCTACATTTTATTACTCTGTTTATTTCATTATTATGCTAAAATAATGCAAGCGTGCCTCTACTCGGAGCCTGTGGGTTAATGGAAACCACGATTTAGAAATTATAGTAGAAGCAGGGGGGAATGACGAAAAATAATATTTGAAGGTACCAGTTACATAGAGAAAAGAACAGAGATAATTAGACATCTTGAAAAAAGTGCATCAAATAGCAGCATCGTTGAGATGCGTTGAATGGTACCTGCGTCAGATCACTGCAATTGATATTTTAATAGACCACTAAAATAAACAAACAGGGTGCAGCAACTAACCAAAAGTAGCTTTATTCTGTTTTCAAATACCTAAAATTGGCGAGTTTCTCCAGGATGTGTCTATTCAGTCACTTAGTTCATTCAACCAGGACCATGAATTCTCCTCGAACATTAAAAACAGTTGTTGATATCTTCATGGGATCAATCAATACACACAGTCACACATTTAAGATATTTTTTAAATCATTTTCAGTCGATAGTCTGGCGACTTACGTAGTAGGGCAGAGTGAAAAAAGTTTTTTTTAACTTCATCAAAGGGATGAAAAAAGAATTTTTATAATTTGTGTACTTTACATTGTACCACCGAGGCACCGATTGGTAATATAGGAAAGGCGAATTTCGGATAAAAAATCACTCCTTCCCATTGTGCAGCACAAGCACGCCGATAACTTAGCAGAATCTAAAGGATAGGTTTTCTACTTATGTTTTCGATTTTCTTAATATGAACGACGTTGCTTAATAAATCGATAATTTAATTAATGTTGGAGAAAATCACCGCACGATGGCAATATCTACAGCTTTTATTTGTTGCATTACGCATGTATAGAAACATCAAAATCAAATAATATGTTCGTTATGAAATTTTTTTTAAAATTATTTTGGGCATTTGCTAATTGGTCAATAATCATTACAGATGATATTATGATTATCTGCTTAAACTCCGTTTTTCCAAGTTCAAATTTGATTGACAAAATGAATCCCATTTGAAATATCTTATGTCATTAATTTATTTACGCAACTTTATAAAATTTAACAGAACCCGTTTGTTATTTAATATTAAAATTGAATAAACGAACCCTTTTACAAATTACCCAGTACCTAATGAGCAAAACTATAATATTCAAAACAGTTAAAACTACGTATGGAAAATTAAACGTACATTGGCTAACATTAAAAGCCTAACCAAAACAACACCCTCCGTAAAATATCCACAGCCCCTTGTAACCTAATATTTACGCAAGCCTCCAGATACCGATCGTGTGCCCTCGGTATCAGATCAGTTAGTCAACATTATTTTATTGAAAACGCTCAAATAATGATTAACAAACAGAATGTGGTCACGTCAACGATCGTCGGTATTTTAATGCCGTTTTAATATCATTCGAGCGTGTCGGACTCGAATTATAAATCAATCTCGCTGCCCCTTTTGTGCATTTAACGATATGACCCAGTGATATGAAATGCATGACAATTACTTTAATTACTCGTTGACTTCTTTCAATTCTTCCGAACCTCTAAATTCTTTTAGTTTTTTTTAATTATTTTAAAATTTCTCATTTATTTTGATTTTTTTTTAATTTTCCAATTATTCTAATTCCTTAAAATATGTAAATCTTTTGAGTCTGTTAATACCCATAATTCAAGTAAAGATTGAAATTATTTTAATTCACTTTATTGTGGAGGAACTCTTAAACGAAAATAAATAAAAATATATTTTTTACATTTCAACACTAATTTTACGATCAAAATCATATAATCGAAATTTCAACAAACATGCTAAATGAATAAAATTAGAAAATGTAACACTTTAGGAATCATTACCATGTAAACGCAACATATACACTCCGCTTCTCTACATAAGCATTGCTTAAAAGATAAGTTTAATATTATAAATTGAATTAAAATATATTATTTTTCAATATATTAAAAATTAAAAAAAAAGAGAGATAAATCTTGGCATCTTATATCAGTTCAATCTTTATTAGCAAGTCAAGAATCTTGCTTCATACACTCCTTTCTTCCTGATTTTACAGGTACTCACACGTTTTGGATACTCCATAGTTATTGATTTATTGATTCAGTGACTGGATAATTTCTATAAGAGCCTATGTGCCTACTATATGGAATAATCTATACAAATTGTTATAGAACTAATGATACATACAGTTGTTTTATGCGAGGTATCGTTTTTGCCAATCCAAGCATTAAGTGTGCTTCCATTTCGCATGGGGATTTTTTTCGATAGGTAGTAAGTTAGGACTTAAGTTTTGGTAAGAACAATAAATTTATAGTAGTTCTCGTAAATATTTTAACTATACAAACGAGTACATGTTCTTCTAACTATTAGGAAGTACAAAGTGATTACGGTGACATACACGCAGGTTTTCATCAGCCGGTGCTAATTTGTTTGGCAATACGCGTATGGTAGCATACATCGGCCCGGAACCGTCCCAGGAATATCCAAACTGGGAGCAGTCGCGGCCGGGCTGGTCTTGCGGGGGGGAAGACGTGCCACTTTAAAAAATCAACCACTGTCTAGCTATAGCAAAGTGGAAACGAATTTGAAAAATATAATTTCTTATTTAAAACGATAAGTTGGCATTAATTTTATCAATAGGATTGTTAAAATATGACAATCTGAAGGAAACAAAAAAAATATATATTTCGTTCTAGGATGAAGAATTATTTTTATCAAAATGATCTCCTTTGAAGCATTACATGAATTTATTTGTAGCTAGTTTCTCATTAGGGGATCTATTTGCATATTGCTCATAAACCTAGTTTTTTTTCTTTAATTCTGTCAGAAATAATGTTCAATATTCCATAGAATGTGTTCGAATTTATTCGCAAACGTACAACTGACTCAGATAGTAGCCAGACAATATTGCGGAAACCGCCAGGCAGCCGGCGCATTTGAAATAACCGGCCGGTTTCCGCCCGGCAAAACGCTTGACTTGTGTGCGTATTGACATTGTACTGAACCTGTCTTAAGTCGACCATGAAAACAATTAATTTAACCAACAGGTAAGCGACCACAACTGTAGCCACTTATTTTTATTGTGCTTTATCTTCGCGTGACGTGTGTGATGAATAATTAAATTACAATTTTACAGAAAAAGGTTAAATTACCCCCTTTAAAGTTTATTTTCTTCATTATCAACACAGAAATCATATATAGAATCAGAGAATATATTGCAAAAGTAATAAATCAATTTAAATCTGATAAACAGTTATCGTAAAAATTATTTATAGTATATTGTTCAAAAATACGTTAAGTTAATATTTAAGAAAAAAAAAATAACGTACCTTATTTTTCACGACATTCACCTCTCAAAAAAGGCTTTTTATTTATAGATTGCAGTACTTTTAAAAATACGGAACCTATATTTCAAGCTGTTGAAATTGCTTACTGTTTGTTTTTTAAAGCTCGCGAGTAAAGAAAATACAAAAAAAACAGAATTTTTCAACTTTCCGTTATAAATATGAAAGTAAGCGATAAAAAATCCGCATTCGGAAAGAAAACAAGTGGTTTAACATAATTCCCTTTTCCTCGAAAAGTAGTTTTTCAGCAGAAAAAAATGGCTTTGCCTATGATTTTCGTCAAAGCATATTTTCGTAAGAAATCCCATTCTTTTTTCCAGAAAGCTATGCAAATACATTTTTCCACGCACGTAGGAATACATTATAATAGATCATATTTATTTGATTATCATTGTCTTCTGATGCGATGTGGTTTTTATGGGGTTGTTTTATTCATCTGGTTATAAGTACATTGGTGGCAAGATTATGAAAAAATACGAAACGGTCGTAGGTGAAAACATGTCAAAAACCCACCAGTTTTTTTCCGTTTCAAATCAAGTACTTCGAGCATTGGTTTAAGGCTTGGCAAACGTCCGTGACGGAGAGCCAAATATATTATGATGACATGGTACTGATGGCATCATCTATAAATATATCTACGTATTCATCCGAAGATGTGCGAAGAGTTTGCTGAAGAAACAAATATGTTTTATAACCCCAATAAAACGGCTAAGTTGGTCATAAGATATGGTCAGGGCCCGAATAGTATTCCTGCAGCTACCCTGAATCCTGAAGGTGACTGAAGGAACTAAATACCTAGGACACATAATCACCAGTAATCTGATGGATGTTGATGATATCGATAGGCAAAGACGAGCTCTCGGTATAAAATCGAACATGCTCAGCAGAAGATTTAGCCATTGCAGTATCGCTGTGAAAAGGACTAGCTTCCTTGCCTTCTGCGTAACGTTGTATACGTGGAAACTCTGGGTAAACTACAAAAATAACAGTATGGAAAGACTTAGTATTCAGTACAATAACGCCTTCCTGATAATGTTTGGCCTCTCCAGATACTGCAGCGCTTCTAGTATATTCATGGAGGGGTGAGTTTCCGGTTTTTTAGCTATTGTAAGATCCAGGGTAGCTGGAATGAGGGAAAGAATACGCATCTCCGGGAATATCCTAATCATGAGGCCCGCCTCATTTTTTATTTATTTTTTATGTATCATTCACCTACTATTTTATTTTTGTAAACCTATGTATGTTAGCTTAATATGGAATGTGTGGGACAGCAATAACCTCCCCACATACCGGAATAAATAGTTATTATTATTATGATTTGATTTAAATGTTTCTAGGGACGGCTTTGAAAAATTGTAAACAAACAGGATTATTTAAAGTAGCTATAGTTATGTAAATTAACGTAGTCAATGGAACAGTATCAGTACAACATCGCCTGAAAGATATTTTTTTTATTAAGTTCGAAGAATAACTGATACTTTTTAACCCTTTCCTTACTTTATGGTGCTAGTAAATTCCTCAAACTCCGGTGCAGTACACTCATTGTACAGGGTACACATTTAGAATTTTGCAATTGTTAAGTTAAATAAAAATGAATAGTTTTCATGTTTCACATGTGTAGATCATTTCATTAATAACACCTCTATTATATATATACTTACATAAGTAAAATATTGCGTAAAATTGCTGAAACGAGGAAGAAACATCGACCAAACAGAAAATGAATGACACGTCCATCACAGCCAGCAGACCGCCAATTAATACTGACGATCGCGCATCGCGGTATGGTGAGCGAAGTCCCGTACCCATCTTACTCACGTCCGCACGCACACAAACGTAAATGATATATATATAAATATTTTTTAATCGATTTTTCGACAAACTATTTTGTTTTATTGGGTTCGATAAATACAGTATCAGCGAGGAACACCTAAAATATGTACTCTGTGTTTAGTATATTTACAGAAATATTTAAATATTTAGAGATGTCAAATCAGTTGACAGCACCGGCAAGGAAGGGTTTATTCTACGTCTACAGACTTGATTACCGAACAGAAAATCGCAGTTTGATCTGTACGGATTTGAGTATGTATATTTATATATGTATTAATTTGAACGAAACTGATGTTTGTGTTAATTAATACAACAATCTTTCTACGTCTAGACATTGGAAATAATAGTGGTATTGGTTATCTGTTCGGGAATAAATTTTGGTGATCAATTTCGAAATGCTTGATCAATTTCCAATAAATTTACAATGGCACACGGACACGCCCACTATACAATTATGTTGGTTAATCTCTTCAATGACGGTATGACACCAAACCACAAACGTTTTCCTTTGTGAGATTCGGGCTTCAAAACGCTCAGAGGAAACTGGATTTCGTTGAGCCGCAGATTGTAAGAGGAGCGGTAATTGGGGAAACTAAAAAAGGGATCCCTTTACTGTTAAATAGCCCAAAAAGTCACATGTGGATCGGGTGCCGCACTTTGCCGACCCCGCTCTAATAAATAACCAGGGAACAGAAGACAGCGGTGATGTCATTTGGGGCACTTTGGTATCCCGTGTGCACATGCGCTCAGACTCGCCTTGTCATTATTTAAATGAAGATGCGAGGTGTAGTAGTACGATTAGAGTTGATGCTGTATAATAAAGTGATCAGTTTTCAAAATAATGCATCAAATGCAGGTACGTAAGACATTTACAAAGTAGTGACAATATTCATAAAAACGGTATAATAATGCCTTAAGGAATATCAGGACGTGTCCGTTATTTGAAAAGATAAAAACGTAATAATAGTAAATTGTAAAGTATTCGTTACCAAACATTTTTTTAGAACTTCATTAGCATTAAAGCTATAACAGTTTTTTTTTCAAAGCTTTGTAAAATTTTTATTTGATACCACACAAGAGTCCCAGCTACCCCCAAGCGTCTGCAACCATTGACATTATGGCATCCCCAATTGGGGTATGTTGTGAGGCTTAAGATATTGAGAAGTGAAGATGACGAAGATGTTAAGTACCTGGCTATTCAGATCTGGTCACCAAACTCGGCTAAAGCTATTTTAAGCAACGTTTCTACTTTTAATGGTGGTCTTTCGATAGGGCGGTACTGACAGTATTATCGCCCTGAAACGTGCCGCAAACGAACTATAATATTATTTTACATGAAACAATTTGAAATAACACAATTTAATCAAATACAATTTACATGCATACGCCGGGATTTGAAACCGCGACTTCCGGATTCGTAGGGAAGGATCGTGACCACTCAACCACGGAGACCGTCAATGTGTGTGCAAGAATGCGTAATATAATAATATTACATCATAGTCTCCAGCCATTTGACACAAAAGTAGTAATTAATCATCGTAGAACAGAATATGAACAAGTCTTAATGAAAATATGAAACCGAAGACACAGAAAATAATAGGATATCAGTTGCTACTGGGTCATGAGCCCACTTCAGATCTGCTAGTCTTACCGGAACCAATGTTTATATTTGTTTTATATTTTCATTAAAGATTATTGATATTATCTTCTTTAATGATTAAACATCACAATTAGGTTTATAAGCTTCAACAATTGTTTCCCAACTAACAGAACTAAACAGAAAATAATATTTCATCCAAATAACTGCACTGATGACTGTTGACATGCATGGTTTAGTTTTATACTAATTTACAAGTGTTTAAACATTCATTCAAAATAACAGACACTAGAAGTTGTTTTGCGTGTTCCGGGTACAGCCTCTAACATGGAATGATATATAGAAATCTGATAACAGAGGTTAGTAAGAGAAGAAGAAGGATTGATGATATCAAAGGTTTTCCGCCAAAATCAAATGCCTACATGATCTGTTCATTAGACGTCGATATTATCTCGACTCACTAAAATCTTTGAAATGCTAACGTATTTTCATTCAATCGGTACATTCAAAAACGTATTTGCTACACAAATGGGGCCTAAAAGATTCTGGATTTGTGTCAGTATGGACAATTTCAAACAAAATAATGCATCACACTATAATGTCTCCTTCACCAGTTTCCCGGAGGCGCATTTGTGCTGAACCAAGTGACGACCGATGCCGTCGACTGGCTGAATAACCTCAGCATTTTACTTTGACCACTGCCAACTCTTAACTTTTATACGAAAAAGAACAATCCATGATAAGGGGATTCTGCTAAGACTCTTGTAAATGTTCTTATAGTCTCAATATTGGACTACTGCAATAGTTTGTACGCTGGTTTGCATAATGCACATTTCAATAGGCTGCGAGGAGTATTCAACACAGCAGCTCGTCTCATATGTGGTTATACCAAATACTGTCATATCACTCCTCTTCTACTTGATTACCTATACTGGCTTCGAGTCACAGAAAGAGTTCAGATTAATATTTGCCTTACGGTGTATAAGGCAATAAACGGGCTGGCACCATCATACTTGATTGATCTCTGCGTGAGGAACAATCTTACTCAGAGGCAACTCAAGCCCAGGTCAGCCAGGTCTGATGGATCAAACGTACGTTTTGAACTCTCTCGTACGAATGCTGTTAAATTTGGGGATAGAGCCATTAACGTACTTGGTTCACATCCTATTTGGTTGGAACTCAGAAAGCGACTTGAAGATTCCTTGAAAAAGGCCAAATATTACCTCGATAGATTTTGATAAGACACCGTTAATTAACATTACCTGATTACAGTTACTAATATAGAACTTAATCCATCTAAACATATATGCCAAGTGTGGAGTTTTTTTTAAATAATGGAGTGAGTTACGCGGTCAAAGGCCTTAGAGAAGTCTGTATACATAGTATCAACCTGCTCCTTGTCGTCCATCTCGCTGTGCAAGAAGTTAGTGAAAAGGACCAGGTTGGATGTTGTAGACCGACATCTCATAAATCCGTGCTGATTCGATGTGATGATCGTGGAAATAGCCGAGTATAATTGATCAAATACGATTTTTGATGCAGCTGCAAATTCACCAATTAACCGAGCTCTTCATTCCTTTAATAATATTAACCTAAACAGGTCAAACATTGATATTTTTTACGGATTCACTGGCTGCGTTTAAAAGGAGCGACAATAATATAAACTGCTCATTGCGCATACACTTCTATATAATGAAGAATCACAAATTATACACTAAGCATAGTACACGTGTCACCCGGTAAATACAGGTATAAATCATTAAATACAAGGAAACGTATCATAGGTACCTACTTTGTAAATTTATTTTGTAGAAATTGTTTTTCACTGTAACAAACGTACCGTTTTGTTTCTATAATAAATATAGAAATTTGATGGCGATAGTTGGTACCTTTATAGTAGTAAAGAAAGTAAAACACCTAGTTCGGCTATAATAGTTGTGAAAAACGAGGAAACACCTTTCGCACAAAACTCGCAAATCATCACCTCAAGTTTCCGTACTCAGTTTAGGTTCCCTTCGCAGTCTTCGAAGTGTAATTGGATGGCCGTAAATTTTTATTAAGATCCAACTTTTGCAGTTTTAATGCGGGCGAGAGAGTTTGTGCCCATGACCTGCGAGAGGGGGTCGTCGGCCACGGAAATGGGATAAATAATTCAACAAGTTGAATCGAACGCGGTGCCGTTAAGGGAATAAAGACTTATTCGGGACATTTTCTATCGGGCCGAGCCCGAATCATTTCTTACCACATTAACTCTTTAACGCCAACATAAGAATTCAGAAAAGAATTGAACCACCTACCAATGACAACTATTCGAAAAATTGATAAATATGGGAACTATGTTTGATATTCATGATGTTCCGTGCCATATAATTAGTACATGTGTGGCACGCTCCAGAGTGGTAGACGCTCTCACTATTTACCTGGTTAAAGGCTACATTTAAAACATGTCCAGAGCCGGTAGGACTCAAGCACTAAATTTTGGTAATGTCATGATGGGAAGGAAAAAGGAAATGAGACGAAGAGAAAAAAGAAAGTTTGGGAAACACCTATTTTTCCGAACAGTACACATTAATAATGCCATTTAGAGAACCTTCCTTAGAATAAAGATATATATGTATAACTTTTTTTTTTAATCATTGAAGAAAATAATATTAACATAACCTAAATGAAACATGAAAACGGAAAAAAAACTACAGAAAATAAAAGATTTCAATCGCATCTGGGAATTGAACCCAGGACCTCTGCCTATCCGGGGCAACCGTTTAACCAACTTAGATAATGAGATCAGTTCAATTTATGTCATCTTCATCGATATCGTATCTCAAATTCAAGATTTGTCCATTTGTAATCCCATATTATTGGCAACTATCTTTATGATGATTACAAAGTTCTTAACGAATACGATTGTAAACTAGACAGTGTCTTGGATTAATATCCGATTTTTAAAAATTTATATGAGACATCTATTGACTTTTTTATAAAAGTCTGAAGAATATATTATTTTTTTGTTGCCACTAACTAATACCATATATATCCACACACTGGCCTTGCCTATGTGAGATTTTTTGCTATATATACAAAAAACATAAATTTATATACATGATTTCAAATATAAATATAATTGAATATAAGAAAAATTATATACATTAAAAAATACGATATAAAAAAAAAAAGTTTAAATTTCTAATATAAACTGATAAAAATTGTGTTATTTTCTGAAGCGAATACGAACAAAATTATTTTATTAATCTCCTGGTACATATAGAAAATGAAATCTACTGCACTATTTTGGGCCTGTAATGAGCAGTGGCGTGCAGCCCACAAAGGCTGAAAAGCTGTGCCCACATTTCTTTATCCAGATTTCTGAAGAAAAATAATTATTATTTCACGATCGTTCTACCGTAAGAAATTATTCCTGCTAGGCAAATTTATACTTTTAAGTTGCAGTTTTTCTTGAGCACCTTATCTTCTATACGTTATGGTGTGATAAATACTAATAAATAACGCCTGGAAAGTTACTACAGGATACGCATGGTTAAGGATCAATGAACGCCACCGGTAATGAGTTATATTTTCGCCATCAAAATGGGCCAAAAGAATTTTTTTTTTAAATTGTAAACACCCCGCATTTTGATTACGGCGCTAATCCCTTTTTTCGGAATAATTTCGAAACAGGCCGTTTTAATTACAGGCTGTTTCCGAAAATAAACCCCCGCCCATCGAGCTATGTCATCTACGAAAACGGGTGTCGGTGATTTGAAGAGCGGTTCGCGTGTGGCTTGATGATGAAGCCAGGGAGTTTACTGCTGGGCCGCCATGACATCTGACGGATTACATCGCTGATGGGGAGTTGGGAGTCGGTTGGGGGAGTGGGAGTGGGTGGGTGATGGGGTGACGGTATAGTTTGGGGGATGGAGCACAGGGTGCGGTCACGTGTCTAGAGGGTTGGACAGGTAACGGATCAGCCGTCGGCTTCAACGTAATTAAATACTGCTGGCTTTATTGCTGTACTTTAAAACAACAACAAATATTTTATATTTATCTCACGTTTTTGTGTTCCTCTTCTTTAATAATAATAATAATAATTGGATTACTTCTATAGCGCCGTTTTCGTGAGAAAATCACCTCAAGGGACCTTTGGGAGGTTGGATAACAGAGTATCGCCCGGTGAAAGAAAACCATTACGAAAGAATCAAAACATTGCTTGAAATAGCAACAGCCGTGTTTAGTGACCTGATCCGAAAAGCGAGGCACTTTCCAACCTTCGTCTTTCCCATCTCTTTCCCCTCCCTAACTCCCTTCAACCTTACAAAATATCCCAATTGTGGATACCATAGTCCCCCTGGCTCCGGATAGTTAAATTAGTTAACATATTAAATAAAAAAAACGGATAAAAATTAAGTTAAAATTACACCATGTGTACCTTTTCCCTATATATTGCATAACAGAAGAGGGATGTTTTAGAAAAACTAAATCACGCATACCTCAGTTCATCCTTCGGTCTGCAATTATTTTGTTGCGTAGTTTTCCTTGCATTATTAGAATGAGTGTTTTAAACATTCATATTTCTGTAATATCTTCAAAAGATTGGTATTCACTTTGTGGCGTCATTATTAATAAATTAATTATAATTTTCTCTGTAATCACCACATTATTAATATATACATATCAACATATTTAGAAAGCGATGCTTTCCTTATCAGGAATATACAGATTTTTTTTTTGCTGCCACTAACTAAAACCATGTATACCCACGCACTGGCCAAATTTTTCATTATATTTTTTGTAGAACGTCAAGTTTTGTAGGGATTTGGATTTTTGTATTGTAATATTTATTATTAAATTTGGGGATAGTAACATAACAGGGCAGCCCTGTTTTATATCATTAGCACTGTTCAACTTCACCAATATGTCAAATCTGTTTTTTTTTTAGTTTTTTGAGTGCGCATTGTGTTTAAACGTTTTTATGTGAAAAATTACCGAAAATTTATACCGTATTAAAAAATGCTCCGAACGTGTAGAAAAAGTGTTATGCGTATGTGGTGAATTTATCCCATTATAGCAAAGGAAAAAAATGACTTCCCTAGATAAAAAAGTTTACGAACTGTATATTAAGTACAAAGCAGGTAATCAGGATAAACCATAGGTACTTCACATGAGCTGTGTTCGATGCACGAGGACTCTCAGAGAATGGTTAAAGCATCGCGCAAATCAATACGCTTTGTGATTCCGTTGATTGAGATAGAGCAAAAGGATCACATCAGTTATTGCTGTTTTTACCTAACTCTTATATCTGGAGTATCTAAAAAGAAAAAGAAACATGTCAATTATCCTAACATTTATCGAGTTGGCTATGCAGGTTGTGGCTCATTGCGAAGCTTTACCAATTCCAACACCACCAGCGAAATTGGAATTGGAAACTTCCATTTAAAGTACTTAAAGGATTAGGATAAAGTTTCCGAGGAAAAGTGATGCTAAAATAAAAGAAGGCATATTTGTAGGACAGCAAATAGGGGAGATTTTGAAAGATCAATATTTTTCCACGGTGTTAAAACCCATAGAACTAACTGCATGATCAGCTTTCAAGTATGTCGTCGAAAACATAGTGGGAAACAAAAAACAAGAAGACTATGTCAATATTGTCACTGATCTAATTACAGCTTATGAAACATGGGCTGAAAATTAATTTTTTGCACCATCATTTGTGTTTTTTCGGATCGCTTGGGTAGCCTAAGTGAAGAGCATGGTGAGCATCTTTATGAAGATATAGCCAGTGTGGAATAACGGTACTAAGGAAAAAAGAGTCCATCAATGCTTGCAGATTACTCCTGGACTCTTCAAATAGATTCCACAGACGCAAATCAACTGCCAAACAAAACAAAACAAAAATTATAAATACCTAACGATTGATAAATAATATTGACCTTGGTACTAGGCTACTAGGGATTTTGTAACGTTGCATAGCATATTATATTAAGCCCATAAATAAATAAAACGGTACGTAAAACAATATTTTTTATTATTTTTTCACTTATTAGAAATATAGCCTTCTTCAATATATCCATCTTTTATTGAACGGAGAAACTTTCTTTTTAAATCTGTTGTCCAGTGTAATCAGGAGCAAAGAAGAAGTTAATATTTAATGGAGACATTTTAATGATCAACATTAAATTTACAGAAAAATTATTTAAAATACCTTCGTAGCAAGGAAGTTAAAATAAAAAAAACAATCTTATTAACATAATGACAAATGAAATAAATCGAAGCAAAAGCTTGGTAATTTATTTGAATAAAAAAATCTACTCTTATGTTTTATTATATAACTGCTATGAATCTTCTTTTTCCTGAATCCATGTAACTGTTGACAAAAGCAATATCAAAGTTAAAGTTTACAGCGCTCTTAAGGTGATTTTCGACAAAAACGGCGTTATACAATTCATAAAATTATTATTATTATTACTATTAAAGATTTTATAAAAAAACTGTATTATGAAAAACAGTTTCATTAGTAGTATTTCAAAATTATAAATCTACTGCTACTAAGTTTTTTCTCATGTGCATCTTTTTATTGTTATATTTATTATGTTATTTTATTTATTTTTTAATTATTTCTTAAAGTTTAACGAAAAAATCGCAAAAAAAACTGTAACCTTACTGGGGTACTCCGTTCTAAGGTCACATTGTACATGGTTTTATATAAAGAATATGAATTTGGTCAAGTATATTTTAAGGTTGATAAAAAAAATTTAAGTAAGATTTCGTAATTATATTAAAATATTACTAGAGGAACATGATAATGCAATAAGATTAATAAAAATTCTAAAAAAATATTAGAAAACATGCCGTGACCGTTAAACCCTGTTTGGTTGCAATATCATATCTATATTCTTCCTTCCCATGTCTATAATCCATATCTTAATACTTTTTTTGAATTCGGTTAATTTTGTAATGGTTTTTATTGCTAGAGGGAGGATGTTAAATACTTTTATAGAGAAATATTGCAAATTTCTATATCCAAAGGTTTCTGTAAAACATCTAATCAGGCATAATACAGGTTTGCTGTTTTATAAACACGTATATTATAAACTGTTCATGTTTTACAACGTCATAGTAATTATAAATCTACTGCCTTTATTACCCACCTATTGCGCTGAAACTAGCTACTTACATAGTATCTACCTTCTCACTTCTTTTATACTTATGTTATCATATTACTCACTAAACTACTTCTTATACTCTTTTGTACAACCTGCTGTTATAATGTAACCACAGTTTAAACTCTTATTCATTGCGATAATTACGCTGTAACTACATACTGTTATATGGTAGCTACTTACTTCTTTCAGATTTTATTTATTATGTTATGTGTACATTATTGTACTCCCTTGTAAAACTATGTGATAAATGTATCATCGTGTAAAACCCTTCAAGGCGTGAATAAATAAATAAATAAAAAACATTATTAGTAGGTATTTCATTATGTGCTGTAAAACCGTGTCTGACAGTGTGAAAATGTTGAGATTAGCAAAGAATGCAAGGCTGATGTAAGCGTAAAGAATAAAATTAAGAAAGTGACGATTAGATGGTTTGAGCATGTAGAGCAGATGAACAAAGAAAGGAGAAGAATATATGACGCGAATGTGAATGGTAGATGAAGTCGGGGACGTCCGAGGAAGACATGATACGATCAACTAAACCAAATACTTGAGTCGGGCCATGTGAAGGGTCAAAATAACAAAAGGGTATATATGAGACGATGTATGAATATGAATGATGTAAGGGGTGTTAGCCAAAACCGAGTTTTTTGTTGGTCGGTCTTCTCTGCCTACCACTGTGGATATACGCTGTGAAGGTTAATTTTTTCATTACTAGTGAAATACGATAATATAACAATAACTTCCATTGGAACTCATATAATAGCTTTTATTTAGCGGAAAATACCTCTTTAAATGATTTTACTCAAGGTCTTTGAGGAGCGAGACGAACCGCAACGACTCAGCTTAAAGGAGACCACAGCTAAAGAGAAATGTGGAATAAAACTGTTCTGAATATAACTGATATGCAAAGGAAAATTTTGTGCAATAACACCAATAATAGTCCAGCGAAACAACTCATACGAATAATGAGAACACTCATCAAAACCACTTTGTGCTTTTTGTAAATTTAATTAATTACGTCGGAGAGCTGGAATCATGTTTTCTATGGCATGAAAATGTGTAATTAGAGCACAGTAATAAATCATTTCACCGGGAGAATAAAAAATACTCACATAACGTGAAATTACACGAACGTCCTTAACAATACCATTTCTCAAATTAAATCGGCCATCGTGTAGTGGGAATAACAAATGCGTATTATGTATGCAGCGACGCGTGTACCTTAAAATTACATTAAATAAAAATAAACATTTTGATACATCGCCCATTTTCATTTTGCCACTTCACAAACGTGTACCTACGGTACGTGTTCCCAATTACAAAAACATTTTCTTCTGCGAATGAATTTTCATAAATATTTCGATAAATTACCCGTAAAATTGAGGCCCATTGTGAGTATTCATTCATCTAAAAGCCAGAAGAGTAATTATTTGAAAAACAAAAACAAAACAAAATTTAATTCAACATTATTTTATGCAACTGTTATATTAAACTAGCTGAAGTACCGGCGTTGCCAGGGATTATGAATGGTTTAGATTAAAATGTTAAGGTTGTGATGTCCAACCCTAACCCTACCCCTACCTCAAACCCTATCCCTACCCCTACCCCTACCGCTACCCCAACCCCTACCACTACCCCTACCCTACCCCTACCCCTACCCCTACCCCTACCCCCACCCCTACCCCTACCCCTACCCCTACCCCTACCCCTACCCCTACCCCTACCCCTACCCTGCCCTACCCCTACCCTATCCCTACCCCTACCCACCCCTACTCCCACCCCGACCCCTACTAAGTACCAAAATTCTACTCTAGGGAATGAGAAAGGGGGATGAGGGTGGTCCATTTAGGCAATGACCTTCATATTTTTTTGAAGGTTAAGTAATCTCGTTAAAAAAGACCCACCCACAGGCACTCTTCTTTACATATAAGACGAAGAAAAAGATTCACGATCTCCCAGACGTCAAAATTAAAAACTTCATTTTTTTCAAAATTCTCCAGAACAACAGAACTTGGCTGGACATTTTAAGGATGAATATATCAACCACAAATAAGTTATAAATAGTCAAAAACCTTTTTTATTATTCCTGAACGCTTAATTTTATGTACCATTATGAAAAGCTTTTTTACACCAGCCACGATTTTGAATTTTATGGAACATTTAGGTACTCAATAGTGTGGAGTGTATTCTTGATTTATTCCCGACCCTTAGATTGACCACTCTCTTTTCTAAAAAATATTTAAAAAATTTTAATACACGTTTAATATATTACTATCAACTCCCAAAAAACGTTCATTGGGGTGCCTTAAATGTGAAGCACTGCCCATCACGCAAAGTGCTTTCACTGTCTAGACATCTGCTGACGAGTATACTCAATAAAGTGTAATTATTTGATAATCAACAAAAGTTGTTAATATTGTAATAAAATTTTTCGATCGATCAGGATGAAATATTTCTCGTTCCGTACTTATTTCCTCGATAAGCAAATACCTTAATCGCTTAAACTTCCAAAAAGCTGTAATTGATGTTATGTTTTAATTACGGCATGATTGACACATTATTTTGCCGCGATAAAAGAACGTCTCATAATGGAGTGAAATTTACAGAAATTAAAAATACGGCATAAAAGGAAAGGCGTCGTTTTAAACGTCAATGAAAAATAAGGCACCGAATGGCTCAAGTCTGCGTGAGACAGCATTTTAATTACTGGCGTTTAACATGTTAAAGGAAAGCCTTACAGCACCTATAACTTGACATTTTTCTTCTACTGAATACATATTTTCCTACTTCTTAATGTTATTTGCAAGCTTACGTGGGACCTACAGAGAAACTTGCTTTAACTGATGGACTGAACTGTTTTAATTTGATGAAGTGTCAGTTCCGTTACTGATTTGATTGATCAGATTACTAAATTATTCAGATGTAAAATTTAATTCAATTTAGGCGGAGAGGGATTAATTATTAATTCGAAATAACGATAATACTATTTAAAAATAATATCTTTTAAAGAGAAAAATATTTATTAGGTAAATCAAATAAGAAATATGACATTTTTCTGACACTTTTACGTATGTTTTACAAAATATTTAAAAATGTTATAGTTTATTTTTAAAACATTAGAATTAATGTTCCAAAAATTTAGTATAGTTTATTAAAAAACGCAACACACCGAGGATGGTCATAAAAAGGACAAATTTCTGATTTTATTTGATAAATGATGAAAGACTATGTAAATTTATCAAATTACATAACAAATATTTATCTTTTTTAAAAACATATTGTTCTTCCTATTGTTTAATAATTTTATAATTATTTCGAATTGATAAATAATCTCTCTCCGCCTTAATACGTATTTTATGAAAAAGGTAACTTATTTGACAAAAAAGTTTAGATACATAACTGTAGGTACATTTTCATAGATAGAAGAAGTTAAAAATTGAAAAAAAAAAGTTTAAGAAAGGTTAAAATATTTCTTGATTCTTTTAAGTTTTTCGTCAAACTGCTGAATATTTTCTGATACTTTGTAGTGTAGATAGAATATTCTGTGAGCTAGCTAATTCACCGTTATATTGCTCTTGAAAATAGTCAACAACCAATATTGTTTTTAAACTTTTAGCGTAATTATAGTTGCGAGTCTTGAAATTTCATATAAACTGTTTCTTTTCTTAAACATCTTTAACTTATTGAGGAGTTACGATCCTGGATACGAATCCGGAGGTCACAGGTTCAGATCCCGGGGTGCGTTGGTACATTTTATATGTTTACATCGTGTTATTTCATAAATTATTCATTTAAAATAATATACCGTATATTTGCGGCACTTTCAAGAGTGATATATACTGTCACTATCGCCCCGGTGAAAGACCACCATTTAGAATCGAAACGTTGCTTGAAATGGCTTCAGCCTTGTTTGGTAACCAGATCCGAAAGGCCAGGTATTTCTCCATCTTCTTCCCCATCTCTTTCCTTTCCTCAATACCTTAAGCCTCACAACATACCCCAATTGGGAATGGCATAGTCTAACTGGCTCCAGACAAGAGCAGTTGAATGGTATCACAATTTTTTTTATTATCTTTAAAACTTTAGTTATTCTCGTCCTTTCAAAATATTTCCAGAGTTTCAGGTGTATAGATTAATCCACTCAATATGAAATAAATTAAGCATTCAATATACTTCCCATAAAATAAGGACGGGGACCCAAATCCTCGGGGAAAATATTAATAAAACGTCAGAAAATAACATTCATTTCCAGTATCCAATCGATAATCAATTTTCTAGGCTTTCTTTTTAATAGCATAATCCAGGCAGTGGCCAACGACAATAATACAATTACTTGATTCATGCGATACACACGCCGCCCATCCACGCAACTTGACTGCCACTCAAACTGATTAATTGCTGGGCCGATGCATTCGGTCAGCTAATACGGTGGAAATTGCAACTGATCGGTTCGAAATGAAGCTTTTTGGAGAGCTTTCATGAAAGTCCTATTAGTCCCAGAGTCGAAGATACTCTCAGTATCGCCCTGGTGAAAGACCACCATTCAGAATTGAGACGTTGCATGAAATGGATTTTAGCCGTGTTTGGTGACTAGATGAATAGCCAGGTATTCCTCACCTTCCTCTCCACTTCTCCTTCCCCCCCCTAATACCTTAAGCTTCACAACATTCCCCAATTGGGAATGCCATAGTCTTTTACTAGCTCCAGACGGTTGGGAGCAGTTGGGACTCTTGTGCGGTATTCATGTAAAAAAAAATAGAAAATAAAAAAGACCGGCAGTGTGACTAATATTAGTTGGAATTGTTGAAAATATATGTATCGTCAATTTTTGTTATTTGCGCGTTATTACTACACCAGATCATTACAGATCATAAACGGTAAGTTAATATTTCTAATATATTTGTATCATATTTACAACAATTGAATCTCTATACATAAAAATCAATGTTTGCCTGCGTATCCTCAATTTTCTAGAAAATTAGTCCACCAGTTTTGCTTAAAATAGCGCAGTTCGTTCTTATTACTGTAATATGCAAGCACTGAACAACCATAAATTCATTTGAATTATATTCTTTTTAAATATGCCAACACTACAAGATAAAAGACGATCAGCCTGCCCTCTTTTGTTTGTAAAACAAAATCTTCATTCGCTTTCCTGCGTCTTGCTGAACCGGTCGTGTTATAGAATATACTAGTAACTTGTTGATTCGCATATTGCATCACTCCTAGTTTATAATTTACCTTCTGAACTTTGTACGCGTTGAGAAATAAATCAATCAAATGGTGACCCTTCTTTTATTAATATCTCCGCGGCAATCTTTAACGAAAGCGCTTGGTAAGTATTGGTAAGTATACACAATACCGCGCACACCGTCAGATACGTGTAATAACTAAAATACAAATAATCGTTAAATTTTAATCGTTAAATTACTACCGGGAAGGTTTAGAGAGTAGTTTGAATGAAATCCAATATGTATAACTGTTGCCGTAATGTTTTAAAATCAAAAACATTGAAACCGCCATATTATATTTAGGTTAGCTCATAGATATACCACTATGTATAACTACTTAAGAACTTTATTATATAGATAAATTTTGATAAAATAAATGTTTGGAATGAAATCAAATTTTCATTTGAATGTTTCTTTGTTTAGTGATAATAATAGTCGTCACAAGATATTGCTTTCGCTGTTAAATCAATTATGGCACCCAAATGACAAGCGAGAAATCACAACTTCATAACTTTATTAAAAAAAAAAAACTTCTTAGCACTACCGGTCAATCAGCTAGTGTTTTATATTGGTATCCTTGTACTTTATTTATTCTTAGTTACTTATTTCTTCAATAAAATGGGTTGATGTACCATTTCGTATGTTTCTGTTACCAGGGGTAATTGTGCTTTGGAAAGGGAATGTCATTTTGAAAAGTAAATATTACGTAGGTGTAGCATACTAAATAAAATTGACAATTTGGTACTAAAATTAAAATTTTGACATTAGATCCTTTGTTTGAATTTTTCGGAGTTCGGTATAACCGTTTACCGTTGACGGAGAGAACGTTAGCGGACTCCTAATATTACAAAAGCGGCTACTAAAAACTTCGATTACTTTCTTAACGAGAATTTTTATATTTTTTTATCTTCGTTTGGCGATCTCCGATGAATTCCATTTAAAAGCGTAATGATTCTATTTTTTATCATTGAAAATAATATTAACAACTTTTAGAATGAAACATGAAACCGAAAAGACGCAGAAAAGAAAAAGATAACGGTAGTATCTGGGACTCGAACCCAGGACTTCATGGTCTATTCGGGGCCCTGCTCGATCCATCCCGTCATTTTTATTGATTTTTTGGCTGCTACCACTGTATGACTACAAGATTCTAACCCGAATTTATTTGTAATCATTAGATGGTGTCTCGGATAAACCTGTCCCATTAATCTTAGTGATTCTCTTAAAAAATGACTGGTGACGATGATTTAAGTGAAACGGCTGCGCTGCCTGTTTCATACACAACATAATTTTGGATTTGAGGCCAAAATACCCATCCAAACTGAATTACATATTTTTTTTATTTAAAGGTTTAGTAAATACATAGTACGAATGAGGAGTGTTTTATTTATTTTGTTTTTAATTATGTAGTATAGGCCATGAAAATAACAATAATTTTCATAATTTTCGAGGCAACTTAGAAAATTATTTGCGGATTTACAATATATATATTTTTTAAATTATCATATTTGCTATCTTATTATTACGTTAATAAAAATATAAAAACAAAACATTTTTAGAAAAAAACGTTTTTTCGGGTGGATATTTTAAATTATGTACGGTAAATTTGTGTTCCAACGTAAATTGGTCGTTTTTATTTAAAGTCCACCATAATGCTCATATTAACATATTTTATATATCATTAATATTTTGAAAGCAGACGGGGTAAATTTTTTTTTTATATCACTTTTAGCCCCCAAATAATTGTTAAAGGTGCCTCTAAAATCGCGAAAAATTAATTCCTTTAATTGACTATATTTCATAATGTTAAACAAAAATAAATAAAATACTTCTCATTCGTACTAGATATTAACTAAACCTTTGGTAAAAAAAAGATCATTGGGTTAAGGTGAGTGCTATCAAACTGGGGCAAAATAAAAAAAAAAAAAACTGTTTGAGCTTGTACACACAAGAGTGACATTGTCTCGTTTACCAGATAGAAGCGGGAAGTATTTATCTAAATATAAAATTAACAAATCTGTTTTTCGAACGCCTAAACCAAATCAAAGATCTAGGTGTTATTTACGAGAGTAAATTAACTTTTCAATTCAACAAACATCAATGATTCAGTAAGAAGAGCATACAAGCTTCTAGGCTTCGTAATTCGAAATTCATATTCATTTCACAACTCGCAAAGACTGATATTATTATACAATACGTTACTGTTAAGTGTATTGTAGTCGAATTCTATAATTTGGACCCAATGCGAACTAACTCACATTTTGTGCATTGAAAGAGTTTACAAGAAATTTTAAAAAATTTTATTTTTGGGTCTGTACGTACGATACCTAATTGGCAATGCCATATTTTGAATACTCACCTGTTGGGTATTAAGAAAGAGTGCTACCTACTTTCTAAATACTGTAGATTAAAAAATCTATCTGTTTATGTATTATAAAGCAATAGAGGGTTTTTGGTTTTGCATATACATCGCCTAAACGATACGATTTTAATGAATTAGTTTGAAAATATGTTATAAATGTTCATACAAATTGAATAAATAAATACGATATTTAAAAATGAATATTTTGTAAGAGCGCACGGAACTTTATACGATTATACGAGTATTCTTAAGAAAGTTAAGATTCTGTGAACATTTCTCAATGTTCACCTACTTTCGGAAATCTCTGAGAAAATCTCACAGAGCGGAGGGATTTTACACATCGACAACCTATGCTCGCATATAAAGGTTGACCCGAATAAGCGTGCACATTCACGCTTTATCCACCAAAAGTAGTTATTTTTCTTAGCTGAGCTAACGATAGAAATTTAGCAGTTATCAAAATGATAAACTAAGGACGCATATATAATAAGACATGGCACGATCAAGTGAATCAAATACTCGAGTCGGGCCATGTCAGAAGTCGGAATAACAGAAGAAAATGTATGAATGTGAACGAAGCAAAAAGTATATGTTAAGATTGAGTTGTTTGGCGGTCCGTCTTTTCTCCTGACCCCTGCGGAGAAACGGCGTGATGGTTAGTTAGTTGGTTAGTTAAAACGATGATACCAACCCTGAGACATGGAACTGGCAGAGGATGGATGAAAGTATACTGAATGCTGTAGGAATGAAACCTCTGAGACGAATGTGTGGTAAAACTATGCATGATCGTGTGAAAAATGTTGAGATTCGAAAAAAATTCAAGGCGATGTAAGCGTAATGAGCAAGATTAAGTAAGGGACGCTTAGATGGTTCGGGCACGTAGGGCGAATGAACCAAGAAAGGAGTGTAAGGAGAATATATAACGGTAATGTGAATGGAAGAAGAAGCCAGGGACGTCCGAGGAAGACATGCCACGGTCAAGTGTGTCAAATACTCGAGTCGGGCAATGTCAGAAATCGGAATAACAAAAGAGAATTTATTAGACGTTGTATGAAAAGGAGTGAAGCAAGAAGTATATGCCAAGATCGAGTTGTTTGGCGGTCCGTCCTTTCTGCCTACACCTGCTCAGAAATGGCATGATGGTTAAGTTAGTTAAAATTATATCGAAGATAGTCATCGTCAAGTATATCAATAAGATTCAACTGAATGAAGAACATTTTTTAAATACAATTCCAAAGGGGTTATTAAATAAATCAAAAGTGGGCTTAACCTTTTTACCACGGGGAAACCTTTCTTCCAAGGTGGAAATTAATTCAGATATTTTGTTCCAAAAAATTGATTTGAAATCAGTCTCACGTTTTTGATAATGTGAAGTGCCGCGGGCCGCGGTTTGTGCATACTAAAGAGGCAACCTGCTTTAAAGTAAGCAGGCTGCCTCTTTAGTAGATCTTAGAGTTGTGCGATGGTCTTTCCTCTCTGCTTATTCCTCTAGAAAAAGTAAGTTCATGCCTAATATTTTTAAGCAAAAAAAAAGAAAAAATAATATAAATTTTATAAATTTTATAATCACACAATATTTTGTAGAATTTATGATAAAGTGTTAAGTTTCTTTTGCATTATTATGATCGGAGAAGAAGTTTTCGTTATATCTTTCTAAAAATAAACTTTTTTACTAAATTTACCCCCCAATTTCTAGTAATGAATACTGCTAGACAATAATAAATACAAAGAAGAATAAAACGCTTTTGACGATTTCATTATCTTTTACTTGTTTTCAAAATAAAGACAATCATTCACGGGTTACGAATAATGTACGAGTAATTACATTTTTCATCATCTATTACTCATTTACCAGCACCGCGAAGTGCAGAACAGTACATTAGAGGCGCGACAATATTACGGCCTACGTAAGCGTAACGTATCCGCGCATGCACCGGCTGAGATTATCGGCTAGAATATTTTAACGTGCTGGTGGATGTTTGTGACGTCTGCGCCAGCGGAATTTCCAACACATACCGTCAGCACCGCCATCTTCGTCAGATTCATTAGAAGCAGATATTGCTAAAACCGAGAAGATGGATAATGATAAATTGATTGATTTGGTCAGGGAATTTAGGTTATAAAATAAAAACAAATATAGGACTATAAAATCATCCAACATGTTGTGGCGGATGCTATCGCTCAGTTGTCAGCCGTACTCGCGTCTATGCTGTGTCTGTGCTGTCTGCACGGTGTAATGTGAATACTCGCGTCTGTGTCGTTCCTGTACTGTACTGTTTTTCATAGCTCGGTGCTGGTAGATATGAACAGACCTTAAGGTGTGTATTGCGTAAAATGAATCTACAAAACTAAGTGAATTACACATTTAACTAAAAAAAACCTATGTTATTTTTTAAACTCAATAACCCGACTAATCGCGCTTCTATCACAGATGAAAATTAACACTCACACTTAAAACAGGGTTTCGTCTAAGTGTTAGTTATGATCTCATAAACAGGGTGGTGTTCTACCCTATAATATTATGTATATTCTCAGCTCAATTGACCGACATTTAGGTTAACCCCGAGACGATATTCCCCCAGTTGACCCTTCAAATATCACATTAAAAGCAACGATATCAATGTGCAGATCCGACACTAAGTGAAAGATCTAGATCATCGTTGAATACACATTTCATGAACTTGGACATAACTGACCGTCGAATGGGTCTATTTAAGTTTCGGGAGTTGTCGGATTGGAAACATCGATTATTAAGTTTAAGTTGGCAGTTCAAAGATTAGTTTCGGTATCGGTTGGTAGTAATTGGACCATTATTATAATTGGATTATGTAAGTTTAAATTGAGGATTTTCGGAGAAGTTTTTTTGTCCAATTTTATAATTAACGCAAACCAGATCTAACAGCATTGAAGATTATATTTTTGAGGTTATTAAAATATCTTGGCTTACCATCAATATTCAGTCTAATGTATCTACCGTCGTTTTATCTTCAACAATTGCTAGATAAACTGAGTTTTTGTTGTGATACTGCATAATATACCAAAGCTAGTGGAGCTTTTGCAAACCGATTTAAGTAATATAAGTGTAAGAAAGAAAGAGTAAAAGGCAAAATAAAGGTTTAGAAATACCTGGCAATTGAAATCTGGTCACCAAATACAGCTGTATTTAATTCAAGTAACGTTTTTATTCAAAATGTTAATCCCTCCCCATGACAATATTGAGACTTGGTCCAATCTGGAAAGGGGTACAAATAGGTTTACTATATATTATTCTGCTTTAATGATAATTCAATACACATAAGAATTGGCACACTTTTTTAAAGTGATATAAAGTCTTTAAAAGTATCTACGCCAAAAAAAAACTGTCTGGAAAACCGAATCTAATCTAAACTATTTGATCTTTCATTTATTAATATATATATATACATATTTTTTTAATGACTTTGTACTTTTAATGATTTATATCACGTTTAATGAATTTACTGATCGATAGGTGTGTTGAATAATCCGGTCACCATTAAAATAACCAATAAAAATAACAATAAAATTTCCGACCCTGGATATTAAACCTATAACCTCTATGTCCGGATTCAAGGAGCTTACCACACTATCACGTAGATCATATAATGATACATGTTAATAAATACCAAAACAATTTAACTGTGAACCGAGGTGCTTTGACTGGTGGAATTTGGTTTTCATAGAACAACCGATGATGCAGAGTAGGGAAATGTTCCGTAACAAGGGGTTGGTAATTACCGCGCAAAGTACTACACCACAAAGCTTTTTAATTATCCCGTAATGTGGCGATAGTATTTTAAAACAACACTAAATGCTTTAACATTAAGGCACTAATTAAAAGCAGGGATTTTTAACGCTATAACTGTAATGAAGTAAAGAAAATTACACAATAAATCTTGCAGAGTAAAAATTAAATAATTTTATGTGTATTAAATTTTGGAGAGGAAAACCCTTTTTTCGACGACCAACACCACGGTAGGGAAAAAGTTTTGCTCCTGAGATGGTGGCCTAGAATTTGATACCTCGAGCTTAATAGTGCACTCGATAGGTGAAGTAGCTAATACATGAAGAAATAGTTAAACTTTGTAATGGTTTCAAACTTTAAGAAATAATTTTTAAAAAGCATGACGATCAAAGGAGGGTACATACTAGGTGCGTTCAAAAGAAAAGGTGAATTTTGAATTTTCGCGGGCTGTGTACATTCGATTATCGATTTTTTTTGTTATGTTAGTACACATCAGCAATTTTGGATTAGTGGTTTGTTTTTGACAACTGGAAAGGTTAGTCACGTTTTTGTCTGTTCTTCAGATGTTAATGACAATGAGCATCCTGGAGTTGCAACCACGTCAACAAACAAAGAAAACATCGAAACAGTGAAGAAAATGGTTTTGGAAAATCGCCGAATCACTATTAGAGAAGTTGCAGAGGATGTTGGCATATCAATCAGCTCATGCCATGCAATTTTCTCTGATGTTTTGGGCATGAAACGTGTGGCAGCGAAGTTCATTCCGAAATTGCTAAATTTTGCATTAGTATCGCTAAGGAGTTGTTGAATGACGTCAACGACGATCCAGATTTACTCAAGATTGATGATGAAACGTGGGTATATGATTATGACGTCGAAACCAAGGCCTAATCATCCGAATGGAAGCGACCAGAAGAGCCAAGACGTATTAAAGTATTAAATTTATCGAAAAAGAAGAATTTAACAAAACAGTTATTTCTGGACAAACCTTACAAAGAAAAGCGAGGGCTGGTCGTATTTTAACACCCACGCGAAATAATAAAAAGATATATAATTTTTGGACCATTTAAAGTTTAACAGTATTAGGCACGCAAACCACGACTTAACCTTTGCTTTCCTGACTTGGCTGTTAATTTGCATGCTTATAGAGCGTATTTTGGTGCTTAATTGTGCATTTGTGCTTAAAGGTATACTTGTATGCTTGCTTGAAGTCTTGCCTGCTAAAGTCTTACTTGCTTCTGGCGCGTCTTCGTGGAATGCAAATTGTTCAGGTAATGAAATATGTACGTGGAGATTCTTGAATGATTTACGCTTTGTTTCCAGGAAATGTAGCTACCCGAATACCTGAAAGCTCAATTCCTAGACATAATTTGAGTGACAAAGCGAAAGGTTTTAGACTAGGGAATAAAATGCTAGATATTGGCACCATATTCGATAAGAATGAATATTCTGAATTGAAAATACGTGCTGTTTTAAATTGAATGCATTTTCGCACTGTATTATGCATTAAGTATTTTGAGATAAGATAAGGTAATACGCATTTTCAAACTATTTAACTTGGTTGCACGCTAGAAGATTTAACTCCAGGAAAAATCTCTCCCCGTGCTCGTACAAAGCCTGATAGAGGTTTGGGTGATACTATAAAATCAACTTTACGTGAAATCATAATCGTATAACTCAGTTAGTTCAATAAGATCATCACAATTTAAGGAAATCATCATCGTATTTTAGAGCAAAACATGAAACTCAAAGCGTGAATAAAAATCATTTTCTAAAGCGACACTTGATTTACTAAAATGCTTCAAAAAATTGTTTGTAATTTCCTATGTATCAATGAGATGGGGGAAAAGAAAAGTATGTATCATAAATATTGGATTTCGTTACTACCTCTCTTTGGCAGGTGATAAGCAGAAGAAAGAATGTAAATTTCATTATGGGAACAAAAGAGAATACTTCTAAAATTACTCCAGACATAGCGGAAAGAGCTACAAAAGATATGGCCCCAGGGACGAACTTGCAGGACATGATTATATGGCTCTTGTTCATAAAATTAAGCATTCTGGACTCTGATAATGTTCTGGCTCATGTTCCTAATGGACATCATAGAAGCATTTCGCAATGAAAAATAATACAACTAAAGGTCCATTTATTACATAATTCAAACAAATGTAATATATAAAATTTACGTGATTATTTTTAATGACTTTTATTAATAATCTCTCTCGATAAGGTTGTATTACAAAAATATTTATTAAAAAAAGATTACCTCACCAGATGAGTAAAAAAAAACAATTCAAATACATTTTTATGTTTGTAAAAATCAAATAAGAAGAAACAATCATTAACTATCAGATTTTTTTTTGTATTTAAGTGGAATGTACATAATATAGTTATTATTTATGTTTATGTATATATCGGAAAAAAGTTAAATAGTGATTTTTTTAGGTTTGTGGGAACAACGAATTGCACAATATGAAATACGTCATCTCGCTCTTTATAAATCAGAAAATTCACTAAAAAGAAGTGTTATCATTTTGTCCTCCTCAAAACGCTGAAGCAGCAGCCCACTGGCTACCGATGACTCAGCACATTTCGCACAGCAAGATACGCTAATGAGGAGATTATCCATAGCTGTTGTTGTGACAATTGGTATCTAAATCACTGTCCTGAGAAAAGTGATAAATGCCATCCACACATGCAATTAAGTAAGCGATTTAATAAACCCTTATATTTTCAGTGCAGCTTGATCATATGTGTGTCCAAACAGTGCGACAATAGCCCCCACCTAACTACAAGCATGGGCACACAGCGTGAGCGGGACTGCTTAAGTATTAACACTCAAAATGGCGACAAAACGCCACAATTTGTAACACAAGCAATACTAGTAACGATTCATTTGTAAATTATTTACGGGTACTATCTAACTTTTTTTTTATATGAATACCGCACAAGAGTCCCAAACTGCTCCCCACCGTTTGGAGCCAGTGAGACTATGGCATTCCCAATTGGGGAATGTTGTGAGGCTGAAGGTATTGGGGAGGGGAAGGAGAAGGGGGAAAGGAAGATGGGGAAAAGGGGAAATACCTGGCTATTCAGATCTGGTCACCAAACAAGGTTAAAAGCCATTTCAAGCAACGTTTCAATTCTGAATGGTGGTCTTTCACCAGGGCGATACTGAGAGTATCTTCCGCTCTAGAACGTGCGCAAATATACTATATATTATTTTTAAATGAATTAATTGTGAAACAACACAAATTAATTAAATAAAAATTACTTGAGCACGCCAGGATTTGAACCCGCGACCTTCGGATTCGTATTCGAGAGCCTTACCCCTCGACCATGGAGGCCGTCACTTACTCTGTGAATAAAATTCTTGAACTGTATCATTTTAAATTCCATGAAATACATACTAAAATACCTAAAAGAGGTGTAGTTTGGAATCTAGTGAAGGCCTTTTTGAAAGTATTTCGTCCAGAACTTAAATCTCACAATTTAAGAACTTTTTTTTCACTGGAAACCTTAGATATTTTCCCGACTAGCCGTATAAAATATATATTGCTTGCGGTGGTAGACTAAAAAGTGTGTATTATTGATTATAGCTGGACTTTAACCTAAAAAAAACTGTTTTATTGCTACTTGGTAATTTAATACTTACCATTTAACGTACTATTCGCACGTGACATAAAATTAACTAAACGATTTAGTTTCCACTCATCATTGCACTTATTATTGGCTACAAGGAACCTATTCTTTAGTAATGAATCAAGACACACCGTAAAACTCCTATAATTATCTTGTTGTTTTAAAAGATAGGATAATACAGATCTTTTCATATCTTCTACAAGAGACTTTTAATATTTTTCAAATCAAATACATAGACCATTAAGATAGGAGATCGTCTATCAACAGCTATCATTTTATTTATACATTATATTATAACATTAATCGTAAAACGATTTCCTCCTTGTATATTGGGCGTCGGTGTGATTTCAACCATTTTGGAGTTTTCCATCACAAGAAATACGTCGAAAGAAAATTCACCGAGCGGAAAAATCCGACTACCGATAACTGTCGGACGCTCAGGAATTATCACCCAGTACATTTTTCCAAGATGTTAACAACTTAGAAATACAATACATTTTACTGCGGGCATTCGGCGGGGAAATGGAAAGGCAATATCCCGGCAGGATGTGAAATAACCCGTAAATAATAAAATCACGCTTTGGAAGTGAGGATTTGGGCAACCTTAATCTTAATGAAAATCTTTCTTTAATAAATAAATATTCCGATGAAATTGACTAAAATTGTAATCTTCTCAGTGTGAACGGTTTACTGTAAATATTTAATGACTTACTCGTGACAGCTTGTGAATCAAGCAGAACGTTACCCGACGCACGTTAAGCGAAGCCTTCAAAAATACATGATGCTTTAAAAGCACAGCAAAAACAGTTCAATAATTGATGGTTAACAGCCATGCAAGTGAGGGGGGTAAAGAACATCTGGAGCATCGATGATTCTATTACCGCATTCTTTATTCACTTATGACTAGTTTTGTATTTTATGGTTGTAACTCAAAACCGTCCCAACTCGGAACCAGTTGAATTATAGTTTTCCCAGAATTTTGTAAGGATGAAAGAAGCGCGTTGGGGAAGGAGGTGAGGGAGTGGAAGGTAAAGAAGTACCGGGCCACTCCCATCTGATCTCTAAACACGGTTAGAGCAATTTCAAAGATGATTTTGATTCTGTATGATGGTGAAACCGATAATATTTACCTCTCTGGGACATGTCGCACGATACCTTACATTATTATATTACCTGTTTGTGAAAAGACACATACAAGTTTAAAAACTCTTGGCACATACTGGATTTCGAACGCGAGACCTCTTTATCCGTAGCCATGGATCCACTAACTTGTACGGTATTCATATAAAAAATATCACAGTTTGAAAATAAAATTCCCACCACATCCAAATACCTCCGGGTCGTGTTTGACTTTCAGAATTTCAATATTAAAGAAGGTATGATAAATTACTTTCTAGCAGTGCTCGGCACACCTAGGGGTGACGGGTATCCCCACACTCTATGATTGCCAGAATTAGCATTTAAATCGATTAATAAAAGTGCAGCGGGGAATGTTTGCCATTTGCGGTCGTTTTCCCGCCTTATGGCGCCTGTAAATATGTTTCTATTCTTCATACTGTGCGCATCAGGGAAACTTAGACAGGTTCTGTCTCTCGCCGCCGGAGAAGGGTGTAGTTTTCCCCTGCATTATTCATCCTCGCACCAGTGCCCGTCACGCCGTTACTGCTGAGGGAGCAATGTGCCGACTTATTACCTTCTTAGAATAAATCCTCAAATCCTTTGCTATCCCGCCTCTACTTCACGTAGATTAATCAACCGATATTTAAAGGATCGGTTTAAATAGATCGAGCAGCTATTATTGAAACCCTATTAAAACAAATACTTTTCAGTGAACTTACATAAATAATAGATGGTAAATTAAAACACGGTTCATTTCTACTCTACTTTTACGAAGACTGGACCGTTTGTTCAAATATTACATCCTAGAAGACGGATTGAATAAGCACGTAGGCAAAACAGTAATTTTTAAGGTATCATTTTTTAAGTTATAAAATGTGATTTGCATATGACAGAGGCACCTAGGAAAATAATTTTCCATGGAGCCAATGTAATCCTTCGGGATACTGTGTGGAGATTCTTTTTGAGGAAAGGATGGAAAGAGTGACCCAAGGAAGATCTTTAGGATCTCGAAACTGGGGAATGTTGAGGCTACAATAATTGGGGAAAGAAAAGAAATGGGAGAAGAAGATTAATAAGTATAGAATCCGACCATATTTCATTACACATTTTAGAGCTGAAACAAACGATGCTCATCTAACTTTGCTCATAAAAATTGTATAATAAGAAACTCCAGTGAAAAACATGGCTTAAAAAATATTCAAGTGGACCAACAAATGCTGATTCTGAATATATAAATTTTATTAGAATTAATAAAGCGTTACATAAAGACGATTAAAACTACAAGAACTTAAACGCCCTGTGGTTGGTAATCGGGTTTTGATAGATCATAGGCCTCTCCCTGACAGGTCGATCGGCATCGTGCACAAAAAATTTGGGCATTTTTGGGCGACATTGCGCCGCAAGGACTCCTGCATGGGTCATCATTGCTGTACACAAATTATTTCAAAAGTATTCTTATTAATTATTTATATTGGGAGTTGTTGATTTCATACCGACCCGTGTGGGAGTGGCCTTACTGTTAAACGTCAAAACTATGCAAATATGTCGTCACACTTGCTATGCCATTTTTCATTCGTTTTGGCGTACTTGAAAAATTTATAAATTATTTAAACTATGAAAACGACGTACTCGTACATAAAAAAAACACATTTGAGTTCCTTTTTACATATTTTCCAGATCTATCGTAAGTAGTATAAAAAAGTATTACAATGCCGGTAGAAATAAAATCATTAAGATCAGGAACCATTGTAATAAATAATGATATGAATATAAATAAAAACTCTTGAGAAAATTAGCACAATCCTGAAACGGTGAAAATCTAATATGCGTGGAATTGAATGAATAAATTCTTTCATGATTTACTTATACGCATCTTTAAAACGCTCTCCACGTCGAGTGGCTGCCTTTCAAAGAATAATCCGCTTAATCATTTTACGCATCAATAAGATTAATATAATACTACCGAACATTAAATACAGGATGAACTTATTGAAGTTTTACGCTTCATCGTAATATTTAGTTATTAAAAATAATATCACTATTTTTCGAAAATTTGAAACAGAAAATAAAAAAGATACGGTGACGACTGATACTGGAACTTAGTCTGAGTACAAAGATGGCCGCCAATATGTGGGAAATGATGTAAGACTATAGATTCTGAGTTCGAGTTTCAGTTGCAATCATATCTTTTTTTATTTTCTATGTCCTCTTGTGTTTCAAATTTTCATTGAGAATTTGCGATATTATTTACAATAATTAAGGTTTTAAAAAATATATTTTTAACCCACCAATAGCCCTAGATTCCCAGGTAAATATTTCCTTAAAAATAAAAAACGAAACTGTTTCGACCACTTTATTTTTGTAATAAAACCGACATGTTTCCTGAGCACTGCTCACCTCTTCAGGGTTAATGTGAAACTTAATTAAAAATATAGCCTTACATATTATATTGTAGAAGAGGATTACACAGGAAGGGAATGGGGAGGTAAATAAAGTTAGAGAGCACAATATACATGGAACGTTACAATGGGAGCAAATATAATAAAGGGCTAATCAAGATTTTTTTATGGGTATTGATAATATTTAGATTAAGTTTTAATCTTACAACCTCCTCCTACAATACAATGTGTAAGTTTGAGTTTGTAATTTAAATTTAGTTTTATATAAATCCTGAAGAGCTGAGCATTGCTCACGAAACGTATCAGTTTTATTAGAACAATAAAGTGGTTAAAACAAAATTCTAGTAAATTAATTATAAAATTACTTTGTCTTCACCACTTTATTAATATATACAGATATCAACGTGTTTCGAAAGCGATGCTTTCTTAATCAGGGATATATTTAATATTAAAAAAAAAATAATGTCAAGTATAGACAAATTATAAACATGAACAAAAATTGATCAAAGTAGGTAAGTACTTAAAATGTTAATAAAAAAAAATTATAAAACATGGAATAATAAATTGATATCAGAAATTAGAAAAAGATTTTATTTTCTATCATTAATATTAATATGAATATAAATTCAAGGGAGCTATTTGATTATTTATTGAAATTTATTCGCTATTAATTTTTTTAATTAATTTATTAATAATGACACCAAAAAGTGAATACCAATCTTTTGAATAAATTACATAGTTATAGAATTTATTTTTATTGTTCTACAAAATTAGTATGTTATTACTGAAGAAATTTCTCCTGGTTAAGAAAAACAATAATTATTCGAATTCTCCCTGCTCCCTCCTCAAAAAGCATAAATTGTTTTTTTTTTTCAAACCACTCATGTTACAAAAATCAACGATATCATTATGCATATTGTGGCGAATTAAATTTCCTGGAACGACTTATAAATTATTTTCAGTAAATCCAACGCGCAGTCATTGGATGTTGTGGAGAATGAAATTTTCAGGAACGACTTATAAATTATTTTCATCAAATCCAACGCGCAGTCAATGGCATGGCATAATAAAATGACACAGGATAATATGTTAATCGGTAAAATAATAATTATAAATAGGTTTGAGATAATATTACATTATAATTCGTCAGAATTTTTTGCTTGAAATGAGATTCTATTTACAAAATGGGTTATAATGGGACCTAATATCACTCATCCTGATATTATCATTTCCTGAAGAAGGGCTTTCATTTGCCTAACATTTTTTTCTAAATCAGCCACTGTGGCTCTTGGTAGGTACATGCTTTGAGGCATATCCTCCAGTTCAAACTCAGCTACCCTGTAGTTGCACTTATGTAACATATTGTAAACACTTTCAGAGAAATAATCAACAAAATCATCAGTTACGTCCTCTTTTCTTCGATCTTTCATCAGATATTTGGAGACAACTTCGTCACAGTCGTTTTTATATTTCATTCCTAAAAT
This sequence comes from Halesus radiatus, assembly GCA_022606495.2. Classification (NCBI taxonomy): domain Eukaryota; kingdom Metazoa; phylum Arthropoda; class Insecta; order Trichoptera; family Limnephilidae; genus Halesus; species Halesus radiatus. The sequence continues at coordinate 45,834 of JAHDVE020000558.1, read as the reverse complement.
TTTATTACATTCCTCTCCCATGTTTTTTTTTTAAATCATGAAAATAGTTTTTAAAATTATCATTATAGTACGTAGTTTTTAATTAAACTAACAATTTATTTAAAAAAAAAATTATATTAAATTTCTAAAATACTTATATTCTTTTTAATAGTATTTATTTGTTGGAGCGTTTATAAATTATAAAAAAGATACTTTTTAAAGTGTCTTTTTTTAATCTTATTCAATTCATCAGTAGACACCCAATCATTTTTGGCAAAAGGCCATGTTTTAGATGTATTGTGCTATTTTTATACACGTCATCTAAATCATTTTTAATTTTTGAATAAATAATAAAACAGTCTTTTACCTCTAGAAGTGATATTAAATGATTCCAATCATAATTATGAATCTTCTTCTCGATATGTCTTTGTGATAGAATCGTTATTTTATGAGTTTTGTTAGAGTTTGCCATTCTATAGAGTTGAAGTGAATATTTACAGCCGTCGTGTGGTGATCAGCCATATTATAATCACATACGAGTATACTCGTACATGCGGAGATTGAACTCACGTCTGCGACTGTACCAACGGATTGCTTTCCATTTAACCGGACGAAAAGGTGGTCGATACAAGTGTACTTTATTTTCTGTTGAACGACCACTTCCCTAGTAGTGCCATCTATGCATTTGACTAAATAGTTATTTGCTAAGATATTTTCGTAATTTATTATGATAGGATCATTTGTATTTAATCGATTTATGTTAATGTCACCAAAAAATTTAATTAAATTATTGAAGATTTGATTAGAACTTAAAAAAAAACTCCATATAGTCAGAGACAATGCACGCCACTGAAACTGAAAGGTTTCTAAAGGACTCATGGGTCGAGATAAAGGGTCGAGGTAGGACTCATGTTTATTGGCAAAGATTGATTCAAATTTGGTTTTGCGATACACAGGATGTATCAGGACGTATTCTGTAAACTTTAACTGGTGATCCCTGAGCTTATTTGGAAAGAAAAATAATACGTAAATGGCATTTTAGTCGCCGGTGAATTTTTTATTTTTTTTAAACTCTATTACATGTCAGCACTGGTTATTCGGCCGAGTAACACCCCAGCTGCCCTGCGCGACCCTAACTGTACCTACTGATTTTTATATTTTTAAATAAAAAATAATAATAATAACTTTTCGGAGATCAAACTGCCAACCACATTTTTACTACAAATATGCTTAAGAATCGCTGGTTACAGTTTGTCGGGTACGTCTCGATATACCCTGTATTATATATATATATTATTTTACGAAAGACAAACATTCCCGGGTTACGAATAACCCGACAAAATTTAAGAAAAAAAAACTCCTAATACTAAGCAGAAATATTGCTTGTGTCACGATGAAGGACATCAGATGAATTAAACCCACGATCCGGCGGATTTGTTCACCCAGCTACTAACCGATGTAATATATTCCTTAAATACCTTTTTAACGTTTCCTGGCTAACTCAAAAATCCAAAAATGAGGATTATGATGGATTTGAGGATGAAGGTATTTGAATATAAATAATTAGAAAGTGGAAATCTTAAGAAAATGTATTTGTTAGGATGAAGAACTTTATTTTCATTTTCTTTGATTTACAGCTTTGATGTTTGAATCGTAATACTTTTACAAGAATTCGTTAGCTTGTGCGAAGGGGGGTACGGAAATCAAACAACCCATTAAAATTTCACATCTCGATTGCTAAAAAACCCGATGTAAAAATATCCAATCTCCCACCGCAACTTTAATTTGCGTACACTATTTTTTCCTTTTTATTCCTCCATTTAACATTTTTCGTATTTGGAATTTATTCCAATGGTGGTTTTTATTGGGTCGTTATGCTAATATGTCCTCTTCACGAGGGAAAGCAGCCAATAAAGAGGCTCCGACAGCTTGGGATGTAAACAATAGAAGGAAACAGTGCGATTACACAGAAATATGATAGAATTTTTACGCAATATAAGAAAGTCATGTCTTGTCTTAGGAAATCGTTAGAGATAACGCGTGATTGAACTTCTCGTTGAATATCATGAGCTATTGAGAAAAACAAAAAATATTTAATAATATATCTTAAAAGTTGTGATGAACTCCATTCCTCGCATCAATTTTCTCCTGGTCAAAGAAAATCATTTTTTTTATACGAATACCGCACAACAGTCCCAACTGCTCCCAACCGTCTGGAGCCAGTGAGACTATGGCATCCCCAATTTGGGAATGTTGTGAGGCTGAAGGTATTGAAGAGGGGGTGGAGAAGAGTAAGAGGAAGGTGGGGAAATACCAGGCTATTCAGATCCGGTCACCAAACACGGCTAAAGGCCATTTCAACCAATGTTTCACTTCTGAATGGTGATCTTTCACCAGGGCGATACTTAGAGTATCTTCCACTCTGAAACGTGCACAAATATACTATATATATTTTTATAAATTAATTAATTGTGAAACAGCAAAAATTAATTAAATAAAATTTACTTGCCCGCGACCTTCGGATTCGTAGTCGAGAGCCTTACCCCTCGACCATGGAGGCCGTCATTTATGATAATTCGCCTTCCTAGCCTTCAAACTTCTGGTCCCGTGTACCATTTGTGATGAACCGCCTTCTTCGTCACTTTTCTTTCATTATCCAAAATATACCCAGGGTTTTTCTTTTTGAAATCTAACAGAATATTGTTCTCTTCTGTGATCTCTGTTTTTTCACTGAGAATGACTCATATTCAATGGTTCCCAACCTCTGGCCAACCAACCTTGAAATTAATTGTTTATGTAATATGTCGATGACCCTACTAATGCACGGGATGATCTTATCTAATGAATTATCATATAACACCCCTAATCTTAATTGTCTTCAAAATCCAGGATTATATCTTTTATAAAATTATTTGATCTAATTTATATTTAATGTCTCTCATGATTCCTACTTCCACCTTGCTATTATAAAGAGAATCGCGTTCGTAATTCCAACGTTTACAGACTGCACCTACCTCTAAATAATTATATCCTTCATAATAAGGGTCGTTTTGCTTCGCTATCTATATTGGCTATATATAACAAAAATAATATTTTTTAGTGTTTTTCAGGGAAAGAAAATGGGATAAAGCATAAGCCCATCACAAATCGTGTTATACGTAGATGCAAATTGGTAACCAAAATTGTTAAGGGGAACGGCTGAGCGGCCTGTTTCATACATAACTGAATTTTGAATTTGAGGCCAAAATTCCACCCACAATGATAGACTTAAATTTAAATTTAAAATGACTTGAATAATCTACGTTGGAACACAAATTTGCCGTTCATAATTTAAATCGATCCGAAAAAATGTTTTTTTAAAAATGTAAAAAAATATATAAATTTTTATTTACTTTTCGCGATTTGAGAGGCACTTTTAACAATTATTTGAGGGGTAACGGCGTTTTAAACAAAAGTTTTACCCCTTCCACTCTTAAAATATAATGAAATGTAAAAAAAAAAAACAAATAAAAAAATATATTTAAATCAAAATTATGGTGGGCTTTAAATTAAATTAAAAACGACAAATTTACATTGGAACACAAATATTCCGCATGAAATTTAAAATATCGACCTGAAAAGGGTTTTTTTTTTAATAATTGATAAACTAAAGTTTTTAAGACAAGATTTTTGTGCATAGCGCAAAGGGTAACAATTATTTTTTATAAACAATAATTATTAGCCTGAAACACTCATCCAAATTTAATAAATATTTGACAAGTCAAAGCATTTTTTATCAATAAAATGTAGACATAATTTGTCTCGACGCCATTAATTGAGGGATTTAGCCGTTACAAGCCTTTCTTATACTAATAAAGTTGGTTGTTTACAGGTGAAATATAATAAAAACAGTAATTATTGAATGAAACACTAGTATATATTGATTAACTTGGCGGGTTTGCGATAAGCCGACGTAGCTCAATGGTAGAGCATCTGACTGGCAATCAGAAGGGTGCAAACTACAAAAAAGTAACAACATCGGCGACATTTATCTTTTCTCGGAAGGTTTTTTTAAATTTGGATGAGTGTTTCAGGCTAATAATTATTGTTTATAAAAAATAATTGTTACCCTTTGCGCTATGCACAAAAATCTTATCTTAACTTTAGTTTATCAATTAATGAAAAATGTATGTTATTCATTAGTTTATCAATACCGAAGTGAAATAAAGATGTAATAAATAGTAGATGTTTTCATATAACTTGCTAGTTTTAACTCAAAATTGCGAAAATTGACTCTTAAATCAAAAAGTGTCAGAAAAAATGATTGTCCTAATTAATTCGCACACCAATATAAGTACCGTTTTCAGTAAAACCCTATTGTTCTCTTTCGGGTGAAGTGGATAATTTTTTTTCAGAAATATCCTTAAAATATGCTTAAATCTTAAACAAACTTAACATTATGCCAATAAAACAATTATACTCTAAAACAATACTACTTTGCATATTCATAAATACAAAAAACAAGAAATAACAACAATCACACATATTAAAAACACTAGATCTCAGAGTCAAAAACACATACAACAAGGAAACACAAACACAACATTTGGACATAAAAACTTATACTATGGTACTAAACTCGACAAAACAAAAAACACTCTACAACAAAATCCCACTATCCTTTAAAAATCACAACAACCATAATAAATTTAAAAATCAAATAAAACACCGGACACGTTACATAGGTAGATCTGAAACAGAAAATATATTAACATGAAATACAGACTACACCGAAACCACTCAACTGCACTTAATACACCTTACCCAACAATCATTATTTTAATTTTTTTCATCAATTTAATATAATGTAATTTAATATTTTGTAAATGAAATCCTCAGCACGGGAAATTGCAGTGATGATTTCATTATTTATTATTTTGTTAAAAAAATAAGATAATGAAACATTATTATTATTATAAATTTTCCGATTGTACTGTTTATTATATAAAATGAGGAAAACATTAATTTCTTTAACAGTTAAATTGAGAAGTCCTTCCTACTACGTATCATAAGTAAACAACATTCTTACATAATATGATATTCACGGAAAACTGTTACTTCCACAATTACTAGGGAATATATACAGTCGACGTAAAACATAGCAAGGTTTTCAATTGAGAGATTTTCTAAAAGTATAACGGAATATATAGAATGCTCAGTTATTTTTATTTTATTTTTGGGTACCTATTTTATTCTTATACAAGTACCGGAAAGCAAGATTAAGAATTTTTGCAAGATATGGGAAAACTTTATTAGATTTCCTATTATGATAAAGAATGTTAGAACCGAGAGAGAATAATTTAATGTACGGGATAGTGTACCAAAAGAAAATGGTATGATTCTATAAATAACAATAAATTGGATCAGTTTTGCTCTTGAGACCTCAAACCCAAAGAATCTCTCAAACATTGTCTCGATTTATAATTAATTTTGTATCCCTTAGAAGAAAATATTAATTATATTGTATTAAAAGTTTTGCTAGTAAGTTTGTTGAACTCGATATTATTTTTACAAATTTATATTTAATCCAACGCACGTTTTAGTTATAAATTAGTCTCAGAAATATAATTAAAAATCGGTTTTACGGACAACAACGTTTTAATTGTATAATACGTAGTTTTAGTAAATTTAATATAATTTTCGGCATTCGGCAAAGCATTATGTTGAAACATTATGTTATTTCATACAGACAATGCATGCAATATAAAAGCCGGTTATAGAGGAGCTCTCGGTGACCGGATCATATGAATGCCGATGCTACACGTGGCCGATCTATAGTTTTATAATGGAAGAATAAAAGTCAGGCTAGATGGGCGAAATGGATTTCGCGCGTAATAATGAACAACCTGGCGGAATACAAGTATTTTTATCGAAGATAACATTATTTTACCATAATATTTTCCTTTGTTTACAGACGACTCATGGTGTCTACATTTGAAGGAAGTTAAGATACCGCACCATGTCCTCCGAGGCGCCACGACCCGCCTCGAGTGTAAATACGACCTCGACCCGGGCGAAACGCTCTACTCGGTCAAGTGGTATAAAGACGGGGACGAGTTCTTCAGATTCGTGCCAAGGGACGACCCACCGGTGCAAGCCTTCTCCCTTCTCGGCGTAGACATAAACGTTAGTAAACAATGCATTACTTGAGCTGATTGCCAGAGAAAATATCACCCCCCCCCCCTCGAGTTCAGGTACGACATCGACCTGGGCGAGAAGCTCTACTCGGTCAGGTAGTACAAAGAAGGAAACGAATTCGTCAGATTCGTGCCGAACGATGACCCACCAGGGCAGGCCTTCTCCCTGCGTGGTGTAAACATTAACGTAAGTAAACAATGTAATTTTTTAATAAAAAAAAAGCCGTTGAAGGGATTGCACGACCTACCTGAAATGATGGACCAAACGTTATTTCTCGTCTAAAGATACGAGAACATTGACGAATTCTTCAGACTCGTGTCCAGCGATGGCCCACTGGCGCAGGCTTTCTCGGTGTTCAGCGTGCACATAAACGTAAGTAAACTGGAATATGTAGTCATTTTACTGGTTGAAGAGGTTGCACGACCCACCTGGAGTTCACACACAGTCTGAACGAAACATTTTTCCCGACGTTGTACTTCAGATATGTTCCAAAGGACCAGCAACCTTCATTTCTGTTCATCGTGGTTATTGACATGAGAAAACAAGATTGGATATAAATAATTTGGGTTACGTGCATTCATGGAGGCAACCGCATGAATTCAGCTCCTTTTTTTAGTCTTTTGAAATTATTTTAAGAATTGATTTAACGAGAATGATTTGAAGCAATTACCTCCATAGACGCATTTACCCCAACTAATCTTATCATCACAAAAAAATTGCAAGATGTATATTCTTACATTATTACAACGCATTACTTTGTACTTGTGAGACAAACATTCAAACAAGTCATTGAGATTCTTAAAGAAAGCTTTCTCCCCAATATTACTTGAGAAAACATTTTAGTGAGACTGAGTGATTTTCTGAAGATAACGGAGAAAATCCTATTTACCTATTTTTTCTCATACCTTTTTTTTACGATAAGACCAACTTTTGATGATGATAGCAACTTTTTTTTTCGTATTTAAAAATTACGTCTGTTAAAAAATCCTCGAAAAGCATTTTTTTAACATGAAATATCTTTTTAATATACTGAACATGAAAATAAGTACGAAATATGTCTCCGTATTTAAGAAGCTATTTTTTTATACTTTCCAACAGATCAAAGAAAATCTATTAAATTATGTAAAGGTAATTAATTATTAATACCCCGCCGTCCCTAGTCATGTCGAACACATAAACATGTAATGACATAGTAGTAATAAACTAAGGCTCAGTTCTTTTCACATTTCTGAGAAATTGACGACAACATGGTACGGAGAAAAGTATCATGCCGAAAACTGAAAAACTTGGAAATTTACGTATTCAGAACATTTTTCGTTAATTTTATTTATAGAAATATGTGTTTCTTTTAATACTAAATATGCTTTAATAGCTAGACACTCTCAACGTTATATTCCTAGAGTTGAATAAAAAAATATCGTTCTTGAAAACTTTCCTAAATCAATTTGTTTTAAACTTGAGAAAATCGGAAACTGAGCTATGAAGTTTCCAAGAAATTAAAAATAATTATTGGAGAATTAGCACTAATCTGTCGAAACTTTATTGTTTGATAAAAATCAGACATTTATCGATGGTAAAATACCTTCATTAAAAAAGTTCTTATGAAAACAGAATTTTGATGACTTAATTATTTTATTAATAATTATGAAACTTTTAAACGGAAGTTTTCGTTTTTGAAGTTACAATTATAAAGGTAAATCGCCTAAAATACTGAGAGTTAATCGAAAACGAAAAATCTTTTTGAACAGACCGTGTCCATCCGATAAGTAGAGTTTAAGTGCTTATTCACACAGGGAGGTTGAACCGCGCGGTTTAAACCGTTCAGTTGTAGAGGTGTACGGAGATCCATGCTAGTATTCACACGAAACCTTTCGGTTCAGAACTCGATAATCTCGTGTCGCGCGGTTTCTGCGCGGATCTAGATGTACGAAGACCCATTATAGTTTCAGTCGCCGTACGATTTCAAGCGTCTTCAACCTCCATTTTCAAGCTAAACTCGTGGGGAGCAGCAAAATCGTGCGGTAGCCGCCGATGTGTGGGTAAGCCCATGTTAAACAGCTCGGTTCCAAAACCGCGCGGTTCAACCGGCCTGTGAATAAGCACTGATAAATCAGAAAAAAATTCAGTAGACAGTGAAAATAAAAAGACTAAGCAATACATGTTTTCAGGTGGATAACTGCACGGAAGACTCGGTGACCTTGGCGCCCTTAACTCTGGGGTCTTCGGGAAGATATCGCTGCGAGGTTTCAGGAGAAGCTCCTCTTTTTCAGACAGTGTCAGATCATGGAGATCTCGTTGTTCTTGGTAAGCAAATGTAGTAATACTCATTTTATGTAAGAAAAAATAAACCCAAAATGATAAACGTTAATGTTATGTAACTCCCCAGAATCAACCTACAATCTACGACCTAATATTTTGTTTTCGAATCTATTGTTCAAAATTTGTGTCTCCATGTCTTCATCTTTGTCACACTTGACATTTTATCCAAAAAATCTGAACCATTCCACATCTCACGATAACCATTAACTACAAATGCAAATGTCAGTTATCATTTGTTATCCACGCACGTATGTGATAAACCAGGAACTTTTACGGAAACAACTTTTTATTTCCTATTAATTAATATATTTCCTGGTGTTCCGCTTGATGAATGTAAAATTATTATGAATAAATTACTAAATTATTTTAATATACTTAAGAACTTGTAGTAGAATTTATATAAATTGTTTAATGTTGTTTTAAAACAAAACTACTTTCAATTTGATTAGAGTATTATACTTTTGCTAGATGATATAGCCTCAAAGATACTTGGCTTTATACTCAGAACCCGCAAAGATTTAAAAAAGGTAAACACAATGAAAATGCCGTACTTCGCGTATGTACGCAGTCCTCTGGAGTATGCCTCTCATGTCTGGAATCCCAGGTACATATCACATACAGAAAGAATTGAGAAATTACAAAACCGTTTTATACAATACCTCGATTTTCGGGGCTATCGTTCCCTTCATTTCTTCACTAGAAAGCCGTAGAAATTCCGCAAACGTACAGTTTTTACAAAAAATAGCCACTACTGTGATAGATTGCCCTGAATTTCTTAAACTAATTATATTGAGAACAGCCAAACCCGACAAAACAACACACTAAGCCTACCACAATGGAACACTAACTCAAAACGAAACACCTTTATTTAATTAAAATATTACAATGAGGATTACAAACTTCAATAAGTTATAAAAAATAAATTGAATATTTCTTTCCAGACTTGTAAAATAAGTCAATAGATGTCTCATATAAATAAAAATCGGGTAGGTATTGTTATGTAACGAAAGGATGGCCCTGAGATGAGTTCTAGCTACTCATCTTGGCAAATGAGCCCGGCAAGCAATCGCACCATCTCCCTCCATAATTAACCAATCAAGCGACTTTGCGCCTAAAACAAACCAATCAGATCAAAATTAACAAGCAGCAGCAAGCGACGCGAGCGCCTCGGCAGCTCGGCGGTGTTGCTTGCGGCCCCTTGAAACGGGTCACTTCCCGTCTGGAGCCCGAAGAGATAACTGCGTCTCTGAAAAGAGGCGGCCATTTTGTTTCTAGTTATTTACGACCAAGTACTAGGCATGCGGATTGAAACCTGCAGCTAGACTTGCAACTTGCTGTCAAAGCACTCAACATGGTGCCTTACTAATTAAAAAAAGCCCATTAAACTCAGTGTGAAAATGTCCGACCTTGGCGTCATTGCCAGCAACCCCCGCCAATCGACCAGATCACTCCATGTAAGCTGATTTTCCAGCTCCTCTTAATGTGTTGATTAAGCCCTTGTTACATTTGCATAACCCGTTTAGAGATTCGAATCAGAAAGAGAGATATTACAATAGAATCATACCTACATTAAGACCTTTTTACTAACTACTCGATTGTTCTTAACCTAAGATGTTTGTCTGAGCTTACAATAAACCCCGAGTATGAAAACACTTCCCTGTACTTATTTAACGTAGAATTAGAAACGCCCTCAACCCAATTATAAGATTGCGATCGATCCGCAACCCTGTACGATGAGAAGCTGATGCCCCTGCCGATCTGAGCTAGGCTAATGTCCGGAGCAGACTTTACATCTAAGAAGCCATCTCCAGGGTAAGTCCTGCAGATTGTAATTGTCTCCCATAATTTTCCCTGTAACCCAACCTTCCTCCTCTCCATCCCTTCATTTTCACAACACTGTCACCCAACGTGGCTTCCATTTTCCCCACCCTGGCTTTCCAACTTAGGGGCTTTCTACCTACCTAACCTTCCTCTTTCCCGTTTCCCCCCTCCCTGATATTCCCATTTACACAACAGTATATCCGAGACTCTATTACGATTGCAATTGAGTTCGGGATGAAACTTTGCAATCATCATAAGGATAGCATCCAATAATGTGGGATTTATAAAAATGGAGAATAATATTAAAAAATCTTCAACATGAAGTATGATATCGGTGTAAATGGCGTAAATTGAACTGGTCTCATTAGCTAAGTTGGTTAAGCTGTTACCCCGGATAGGTAGAGGTCCTGGGTTCGAGTCCCAGATGCGACTGAAATCTTTTTATTTTCTGTTTTTTTCGTGGTTCATTTGGGATGTGTTAATATTATCTTCTTCAATGATTACAATAAATAAGATTCACACAATACATATTACTCTGCACAGACTAGATCCTTTCCCTCCCCCTCCCTCCAATCATCCTAACCTCATAGGCTAACCTTGAAACGTTTCTTTTTTAATTGAATAATTTAAATACCTATTATTAGTTATTTTTTACATTTATTTACCATACGTAATAATTATTGTAAACTGTCGGATTTCCAAATAAAATTATTTAGTAGATTAGGTAATGTTCCCTCTATTAAAATGTAATTTTAACAAAGAACTAAACAGATTGCAATCAACTACGGTGATAGTGCTAAATTAAAGATAATGTAATTCAGTTGTAATTTGTTATTAAAACAGTGGTTTAAAGAAAGCAATTCTTATTAAATTATTAAACATTACTATATTAAAGCATTCAAGAATAATAGATACCACACTTGCTTATACAAAAATTAGATAACTATGACCATGTATGATAACATTTTATCAGAATGAAATATTTCTTAATTCTGTACCAAACTCTTCACTTCCTAAAGTATCTCTATTTTTAACCTAGTAAAGTTTGTTTCCTAGTAAAAAAATATGGTATAGTCCAGAAAATACAAGTCAATAAGTAAACATTCTCCGTCAACAACAATAATTTCCCTACTCCCAGCCCTGCCTATAATAAAAGCCGTCAAATTCCCAAGCTCTGTAACACAATGTGAAGCTAACAGAAGCGCTTACCATTTTAAAGGCTTCTCCCAGCCAAAACGGTCGTTAGCCGATAAGCCGAGCTGATTGACGCCTCCAGTATTCAAATGCACTATTACTAGCGCCGGCGAGTAGCGGGTAGCGGGCACGCTGTTATTTTACTACGAGTAATTATATAACACCGCCGAGATTACTATCGTTTATCCGAGGTATTGTAGTTATCCGCATTGTTCAGCTTGGTGTGAACAACAAAAGCCCCAGAACCTCTCGTCCTCGTCCCAGCATCAATCTCAGAACGCTCGCAAAATACCGAGATGTTACAAGCTAAACGTACTACGGCATACCGCCGCTACGGGTTTATACGTCTTTACATTCCGCGCACAAACAAGCTGAAATTTGAAATTATCTTTGGTAATTTCGCTTGCCTCTGAAAGGACATCCTATACGGCGGCGTGTAAGGCTTTTTGCGAAGATTCTAAAGTAGCAGGACGTGTTTTGTTAGAGGGGGATCTCCATTTGCAAACAACGTGCGTGTTTTGACATTTTTCATCGCGAAATTTGTGTGTTTTTTGCCGAACGCGCCTCTCAGTAATATCTCCGGAAAACGTACTGCGATATTTTTCTTCTGATTTCTTTGTGGTGTTGTAACAAAGCTACGAAATGTTTCTTTCATTTAAAATAACGATGATAAATAACAAGTTTGCCGAAGCATAAATGAATACACCAAACCCTTCTGTATAACTATTTGCTTTAGTAACAGAATGGGTGTAGACGATTTACAAATTTGTCACGCCTTTGTATTCACATTAATTCGACATTTATTTCTAACCAGCAAAAATATTTTTTTCTTGTTTGAACTTCTCATAGTACTTTTTGTACGAGTAAAGTTGTTTTTTTGATTTCGTATGAACCCTGCAATTATTTTTTTTCGTGAAAGCCTATTAAAGTAAGAAACTGGTTAATTCGGAAGAAATCTTAAAACATTTTTAAATGTACAGTAGCGTGCGAATTAATTGGGACATACATTGATATAAAGTTCAATTTCCACAATTTTGAGTTAAAGCTAGTACATTTTACAACAATCTCTTCTCTTTGTAACTTAATTTTGGCATTGATAAACTAATGACCAATATGCATTTTTCAATTCATCGTCATAAAACTAAAGTTACAAAATTGCTAAAATCAGCTTTCCAATTGTGGTGCAATCCTTTTTTCTGGGAATTTTCTTCACTATCATCCATAAACTTTCAATTGGATAGGGGTCGAGAGAGTTCCCTAGACATTTTAAAATGCTTATTTGGCTGGATTCAAAGAATGTTTGCATTTATTCTGTGTTTGGCACGGGACAAGGTCTTGTAGCATAATCCCATTTTTTCAGGGGATTCCCTTTTGAGTGTCGAATACTTGTCTCAATTAATTCATCCACCACTGTACATTAAAGAGAGAGAATTTTTTTTATATAGAATCTAAAAATGGATTTTGTTAAAAATATATTATAAGTATTCAACCCAAAATCTTTCTCATAACGAAGTGGTGAGTGGCCGGGACGTAAACAAATGATTTAAAAAATAAGGAAATTTAAAAAAAAAAAACTTATACATTAATAATTTTTCAATACAGTGCTCTAAAAATCTCCCTTCTAATATTAAACCGGCTTTTTATTCAAGAAATAGTATTGAACATTTTTTGGCGAATTCTAAAGAAAAAGACAATAAATTGACTCACTCAGGTATATGTAAACTAAATTGTAATAACTAACTGTTTTAAGTAATTGTTAACCTCATTTTACATATCGGATAAACAAGTCGTAATTTCGACATTAGAATCGAATAATAAATTAATGATTTGTATAGCGCCGTTTTTGTGAAAAATCACCTCAAGGGAGCTGTACAAATATTACTTCATATTCTCTATTTAATTGTGTACAAACAGACACAGAAAAACATATTTACCTGGCAGGTCGCTTCAGACGAACACAGTTTTATTAGAAAATTTATGCTTGGAGAAGATATGAATTTTACAGTTGCTATTTTATCCTCCTTTTTAATTGATATTACATTTATTAGACGATTGGTGGTACAAGAAGAGAAAATGACCTTGAAAAGCTTAAGGGTATTTGATAGATATATGTATTTTTTACACATTTATTTATTTACAGTGTTGCGGACTATAAACTCATTTGCGCAAGGGTGCGTGAATTTTTTACTTATTCTATAAGTGACTTTAGGTAAGTACTAACAGGCTAGCCTAGCTAAGCAATTTACGTGGGAATTTCTTTGATTTTGTGGATATTCAAGAACATGTATGAAATTAAGAAATCCCTTAGTAATAATGATTCTATTATCAACAAATAAAAAAATATCTTACAGCCCCATTTTAAATATGTTCCCTTTCACCATTCCCTCAATCTCTATCTCTTCCCCCCCAATCTTTACTAATCCCTTGTCACGCCCCCACACCTATTTTGACACCTAATATACATATGTTCACAGATTTTTCAAAAAATATTATTTATGTTAAGTTAGTACATATGATGATCTGATATAGGAAAGGTTGTCTAAAACCTATTTGCGTTCAAAATAAAAGTGGTTATAACAGATTTTTATTGTTTCATAATTTTTTTTAAAATCTATTTCGAATTCACATAAATAAGTCATTTCGATGAACTCCGCGCACAGCGGATATGGAAGATGTTCTCAGTATTGCTCTGGTGAAAGTTACAATTCACGAAGGAACATTGCTTCAATTGGCCTTAGAAGTATTTAAAGGCCAGCTGCGAATAACCATTCCCTTTTCTCCTATCACTATCATTTTGTATAATCTACCTCATGAAAATCCTAAAAGGTAAAGCCATAGTTCTATTGGTTCAGGGCAATAACGAGCTTTGTGCGATATAAAAAAAAAACATATTGCCATCGGTAATATGTTGTTGACATGTATCGTATCAATTCATATAATATTATAGAAATACCTTATGAGAATATTTATCTTTACGAATACTCTCATCTTTATCATATCGACATGTTTTACTCCGAATAAGCTCAGGAATCGCCGGTCAAAGTTTGTCATGTATGTCTCTTAACACCCTGTATAAAAAGCTATCATAATAAAAATTGATGCATGCGTTAATATCTAATTTTTTGATATTCCTAAACAATGGCAACAGTCCATACCTAAATGGTGAATGAAGAATTAAATCAAGCAATTTATAGTTTATTTGATTTTACTCTGCCGGCAAACACACCGTATGCTTTATTAGACCGAATTCAAACCGTATATTCCGATTAAAACCTCAAATTCCGCGAAGAATCTTTGAATTATTATAAATGGTCGTACAACTAGTATGGCAAACACAATTCCAATTTCTGAATCATCTATTTATATTGGTTCAAAGCCATCCAATCAAGTTTATGCTTTATACTTCAATATTTATGGCAAACTGATAACAACAAGAATACATTGGCTGAATTTGTCTATGGCCAAATAGCTTTAGTATATGGACTGAATTATGAAGCCAAACATTTGTTGGTAAATTAAATGGAGTATAATAAAAAATACGTTTTATAATGTTCAGTTTGCCGTGAGCTGGAGAGCAGTTACCGTTTACGGTACGCTTTTCATTTATCTTTTTACAAAAATATTATATTTTATTTAGCAGAAGATTTTATTGGGCAGAAGGTAACAACGAAAACAGCGGAGGAAGTGGACATAGGCATAGATTTTTTTGATTCATAATATATTTTTTTAAATATATTTATTAATCAATTAATCAGTTTACTTCAAAAACGTATTTTTTAAATTTGTTTTCACAATTTTATTGTTTTTATTTATTTCTCTCTACTATAGAAGCGGACGCCTTTCTTTAGAAAAGGAGAGAGCATCATAATGAGAAGTATATTTTGAATGTATAATTAATTACTTTGGTTTAAGGTAGTATGAATTATAAAAAAATTAAAAAAATATAAGTACAAATTTAGAAGATAAATTTATCGTTACGTTATTTTTACAATGAACAGTTCTTTAATTGCTTTTACTAGGCATTTGTCGTCTTCAATTTTTCTGATCTTTTCAGCTAGGCTGTTGAAGTATTTTTTCTCTAGATATGCGTAATAGTGTTGTGCCCATGAGGTGTTATGTTTCTGTGATGGGAATATGTGTTTTTGACATGTACGACAAATAATCTGACATTTGTATTGATAAAAAATTTTGGTGAAAGGAATTGATATACATATATATTAAATAACCGAATAAAAGCTATATTTAAAGCGAGTTAAATAAAAATGGTACGTATTGAAAAAGGTATGGTTTACGATCCCAAATACAGCAAACCCTGTTACAGAAGATTAAACCTCAAATGCAGGGTGTTACAGTGGGGATGATATATAATAACAACCAAGCAGTAGTTGTTGGTGGCTTTAAATCCAATTGGGTAACGGTACCGTTGGGAGTACCCCAAGGATCCTTATTGGGACCATTACTCTTCAACATTTATATTAACGACATCGGAAAATGTTTTTACTACTCTAGAACATTATTATACGCAGATGACACAAAAATATTTTCTCCTGTCACATGCACCAATGACTGTATACTCATGCAAGAAGATTTAAACCGCCTTAATGTTTATTGTGCACAACACAACCTACAAATAAATGTAAAAAATCGGCACCGTCAGCTTCACTCGAAATAAAAACCCTATTACTTTTGACTATGCCCTTAATGGCACAATACTGATGAAAATGACGGAGGCCAAGGACTTAGGAGTGGTGTTAGACCAGAAGTTACTTTTCGACCGCCATATCGAATCAATGGTTGCTAAAGCTTCCAAGACACTTGGCTTTATACTCAGAACCTGCAAACATTTTAAAAAGGTAAACACAATGAAAATGCTGTACTTCGCGTATGTACGCAGTTCTTTGGAATATGCCTCTCAAGTCTGGAATCCCAGGTACACGTCACACACAGAAAGGATTGAGAAAATACAAAAACGTTTTCTACGATACCTCGATTTTCGGGGCTATCGTCCCCACTCGAGTCATGAGGAGTCAGCCGCGTTTTTCGGGATTTCGTCACTAGAAAGCCGCAAAAATTCCGCAGACGTACTGTTTTTACAAAAAATAGCCACCTCTGTGATAGACTGCCCTGAATTACTTGAACGAATCCAATTAAGAGTACCCAATAGACAAACCAGACAGAACCACACACTAAACATACATCAATGCAACACTAACTCAAAACAAAACACCTTTATTCAACGCGCTTCACAAAATTTTAACACTTCATACAGTGAGTTCGACTTATTCAACTCAGCCCCTTATAATTTCAAACCAAAAATCAATAAATAACATTCACACAATACATATTACTATACACAAACTAGATCCTTCCCTTTCCCTTCCCCTCCCTCCCATTATCCTAACCTCATAGGCTAACCTTGTAACTTTTCTTTTCTTCTCTTTTTTTTTTTAAACTAAATAATTTAAATACTTAAGTGAAAACCTATTATTGGTTAATTTTTTAAATATATTTGATAAATGTAATTATTGCTGTAAACTGTTGGTTTTCCAAATAAAATAAAATAAATAAATAAATAATAATATTTATGGATTTATTACGTACGAGTATTATGTTAAATCGCCAATAAATTATTGCATAATTTTTTGTTTTAAATGAAATGAGTATTAGAGGTTGAACGCTTTATTGCGATCGCTCTGGTTCCACCCGTCACTCGCTGACTGCCGACGTGTATGTCTCTCGACAATGCCATATCAAGCTTTAAAAGAAGCTGATATTACGTTGGGATATACGAGAAAGGAGCTATTTTAATGATCATAAATAAATAAGTTACAGTAAGTTATTTGGCTTTCTATCCGGTGGTCGTGGATTCAAAACCTAGTGAGGGAACTTTTTTTTTAACATAATCTTCTAGATTGAATACTTCCTCTTACCCTTTAATCCCCCCACCTTCAAACACATCCAGTATACGTAAATAAATAATTCATTAACCTTATTACCTATACCACACACTTTGAAAACACATTTATTAGAGATATTTATAAACCGATTGTATATATATGATACAAATGATATATATCATGCTTTCATGTACATATTTTGTGCATTTTATTTAAAAAAAATAGCATTACAAAATTCCCTAAATTGCTGATACCGCAGTTTTACGGGCTCCGCGAAGGTGATACACCAATGTTGTATAAAACAAAAGTTTATTTCCGGACCATTTTAAAAAACCTACAATATATTATTTCACTCGAAGTTGTATCCACCGTATACGAATACCTTGTATCTCAAACGGGGAACCCGAATTCATAGAACCCCGTATTTATTTAGTGTTTTGAAATACATAAGCAAACAGCGCTAAAACGGAGCGCGATCATTCAATAACTCGTAGAAAGAATGTTTGCTGTTATTTACCCGGTTAACCAGAGGGAAACGCAGGCCCCGGGGGGCTAGCTATGTGGGGCGGAGCCGAGGAGGAAGTACCCATAGAAGTATGGGAAATCGGGGGCTAGCTTTGTGGAGTGGAATGAAGAAGGAACTACAGAAGTATGGGATATCGTGGACTGGCTTTGTGAAGCGGAGCGGAGGAGGGAAATATGGGAGATTGGGGGTATCAATACTACCAACCGGAAATAATACAACCTCGAATTATTAAAAGGGATGTTATTTAAAAATAGCAATCGGATTACCGTTGACATCGTGATTTTACATCGTGATGTGTAATTAATATATATACGGAGGTTCAATAACTATTTACCTTCATTTATCATGTCGCACTTAGATAGTACTAGAAAAAAACCCGTTTTCGGACCCAGACAAATTTAGCTAATTTTTGGATAGGGATTTTTTTTCGTGTTATAATTAATTATGTACCTATGTGTAACATTAGGAAAAATTACCTAGGGGAATGAATGAAATAAATAAATTCGTAAATTTAATAGGCTGTTTTTTTAATGTCAACTCATAGTGATGCTGATCAATATTTTAAATTGACAAAAATATATTGAAAACTTTTTCAATCAACGAGAGACGAGTGGAAAATGTAAGAAAAATTACACATTTTAATGTGTACAATGATAATTATAAATAACCTATAAATAACCTGCAGCAGTGGTCACGATTCAGAAAAAAACAATAGTGGGACAAGATACAATATTACAAATAGATGACATAATACAAATATTTCTGTGAAATAAAATGATAAATCAAAAAAAAAAAGTAACGTGCATTGAAGATGTCGATATAGATTACATTATATAGGTGTTGATATTATGATGTTACTGTAATTATACTAAACACTGTTAAACAGTCGTTTTTTATACGAATTTGCATATTTCACTGCGACAGCTAGGATACATTATTTACACGATTCATCAACATCACAATCACCAGACTGGTTTAGTCTAATTGCAAAGAAATGTAGCATATTGTCTCCAGACTCCCAAATTTCCAAACTATTATTCTACGAAGCTTGCCGAATTGAATATACAAGGAACGTGAATTTAATTGAATACTGAACCAGATCAAAATCTATCACAGATATTTTTTTAGGAAATATTTTTATAAGAATTATACGAGTACGTACCTCAAATCGGTAGATCGAACAATTACAATTAGGGGTTAATAAAAAGGAAATCTGTAAAAAATTTCCCACGGTATATTTTGATTCAAGCCTTTACGTTAAATGATGTATTAACGTCCATCGAGATTTTGTTCAGAAAAGATAAAGCTTTCCCAGCCAGTCACTAGCTTGACAAGATAAGACAAACAGATACATAAAAGATTATTAATATAAATGAAAGTGTCGACGTCGACATGCTGTGTTCATGTTCAAAACAAAAATAATCTTCCCGCCATTTTCCTTTCTGCGATACTAAACATAGTTACATTTCTCTTCAGTGTCGAGATTGAGATGAAAACTTTTTTGCGGAAGTTAATAACTTAATACTAAAATACGTCCCTCATTCACTTCTTGCCTTGCCGCGCTGTTTACGGGAGGAAAGTTATCCTTAATGCCGGTCTCCCAGCGGTAGGACTGTAGAACTGCACGTCCAGAGTGTGGGAAGCGAGCAGATGTTCGGCGAATACAATCCGCCGTAAGGCTATCAGATTAGAGGCGAGAAATATTATTTATTTCCGGGGAATTTTCCGCGTGAAACTTACCCCCGTTACACAGGAAGAGGGAAATGAGCAGCGTCATTATATCTGTGGAGATGGTTATTTTTTAATGTTTTAATAGAAGTCTTAAACATATCTTTATCTAACAATTATTTTTTATAAACAATAATTATTAGCCTGAAACACTCATCCAAATTGAAAAAAACCTTTCCGAGCAAAGATAAATGTCGCCGACAGGACTCGAACCTGCACCCTTCTGATGTTTGTGATAAGCCGACGTAGCTCAACGGTAGAGCATCTGACCGGACATCAGAAGGGTGCAGGTTCGAGTCCTGTTGGCGACATTTATCTTTGCTCGGAAAGGTTTTTTTCAATTTGGATGAGTGTTTCAGGCTAATAATTATTGTTTATAAAAATAATTGTTACCCTTTGCGCTATGCACAAAAATCTTGTCTTAAGTTTTTAAGAACTTTAGTTTATCAATTAATATATATTTTATCTAATTTAATTTATGGTATTTCAGAAGTAGATCTTCTTATGGGGATACTGATCTGGGGTTAAATATTGATTAGTGCTTCCATGTGGGTTTACACCGAAACCGCTTAACCGAATTAACGTAAATATAGAATACCTAACGAACACTTGGTTTTGATCACTGTTTTTAATAATAAACTATTTATGTGTTTAAAAAATAACGCTTCCTTCTTCAGGATAAAAATTATGCAAAAATAAAATCATTATAGATATAAACAAAAGTGTAAAATAAGTGGTAGAAGAGGATTAAAGCGAGGGGTAAGTATTAACGTCTGTAGGGATTAATGCGAAAACGAATTTAGTTGGCGATTCTTTGTAAAAAGGATTTGGTTGTTAATAATATGATGATAACTACTCTCCATTCGCCAAAAATCTTCTGGACACAAATCATGATTCATTTAATTTGATATAAATAAGGATTTATATCAATTTTTACATACACATATCAGGGTTTTACAATTAGATGCTTTGTGAGAAATAAGAAAAATCAGCAAAAGTGAAATAAATATTATTACTAGCCGATTTTAATAAAGGGCCACTTCCTAATTTTTTTCCTTCACATTAACACCTAGTTATTAACTCCCTCAATCTAATGATGTCTTACCACTCGTTTTACGCTTGTCTAAACTTATATGTAATTACATTTTTTGTATACTTTATGTCCTGAAAATGGAACTATTGATTCTTAAACACGTAGATAAATTATTATTAAAAAACAGTGGTCAAAACTAAATGTTTGTTATTATTTATTAAATCTGGTGCCACAAAGCACTTTTACAATTATTGAAGAAGAATAAAAACATGTTTTCGAAACACACTAGTTTTTCAGTGAGTAACTAAATAAATTTGTCTACCTGGGAATTGAGAGAATTCGGAGGAAAGGGATGACTTATAACCGATAATCGTGTTTTTGTGCGACGAATAAAACGAAACCAATTAGTCTAATAAGGCAAGTAATTGGTAGTCCAAAGTGCGATAATGAAGAACGATAATTCTTTAATAATATAGATATTCCATTCCAATAAGAAACGCTGTCTGAGAAGGATAATACGATAAGATAAAAATCTAGTATCAAACTACAGTGTAATAAAAAAATCTCTTGCTGGTGGTAGTTAAAGGGGGAGAGGGACGTCGGAGAGAGATTTTTTTTTATTTATTCTAAATAATTATAATATTATTACACAATACGATAAACATAATGTTTTTAAGGAGAAAAATATCCATTATGTTTCTTAAAAATTTACGTAGGCTTAGCATTTATGAAAATAAAAATAAGTAAAAAACATGCCTTTTTTAACTTCGTGGGTATATTTTACAAAATGTTTTATAAGTGTAGAAAAATAATTGCAATCCTTTCCGGGAACGTTTAAAAAAAACATCTTCAATGTTTTGTAATCCGCATTTTTTCAAAACATTGGGGTGAAATGATTATTAAAAATATTACATCTTATTGTCTTTTTTTTTGAAAATTTCTTTTCTCCATTTAAAATAAAAAAAAACCTCAAAGTATTTTTTGAAATTTTCAATATTTATAAAAAAATATTTTGTAAAACATGCATTGAACGGTTAGAACATTGAATGGGTCAACAAATTATTTGAATTTGATAAATGCTAAGCTCTATGCAATAAAAAAAAAGATTAATTGTTTTTCTCTTTAAATATATTTTGTATTTAATATACATGTTTATCATGCTGAGTAATATTTTAATAGTATTGTCATTATTTCTAATTAATAATTAATCCCTCTCCAACGTCCCTCTCCTCCTTAAATTCAGCTGGTAACTAATGAATATAATATAATAAGATCGTGCTTTGTACTATTCCATATTTCACATTGGACTTTTCCCTGAGATTTTTCTATGACTTGAACCTCAGATTTTTTAATGTGAATTTCGCACAAAACTCCTAATTGGTCTCAATCGTCGAAAACAGTGGTACTATGGCAAACCCAAATATTTTATATTGCGAGGCTGAAGGGAGTGGGGAAGGATAGGAGGTGGGGGTAGAGGAAGGTTGGGAAGTACCTGGTTGTTCATATCTAGTCATAAAACACGGCTAAAACCATTTCAAACAACGTTTCTATTCTGAAAGATGGTCTTTCACCAGGACAATACTTGAGATATCTACGAAGTAATTATGTTGAAAATTTTCGAACATAATTATGATCGTGTTTTTTTTTGCCAATATGTGTTACACACTTTTTAAATATTAATAAATGTAAGTTTTGGGCATCATGTCTGTGTTATATACTAAGATAAAAATTTGAAATAAATTAATTAAAACCCTGTTTTTCATATTGCGACTCTTATCCCAGATATTAAAATTAGCATTATGCTACAGTGCAAAACAATTCGTCCTAATGCAAACAAACAATTCGGTTAAGGACAAAATAATTTCCTCATGGGATTATCATGCAAAGTGATCGTCACTTCGAGGCAGTGGGAAATCCATCTCAACCCTGGCCTGGACGCTGAATCAAGTTGGCTTCTTATTTATTTTAATTTGAAAATGTTTAAATATACCTACTAGTTATGTAAGTATGTAAGGTAGATGGGCGTTTAACATAATGCTGTGTATTATTAAGAGTCCAACTAGTTTCACTGTCCGGGGGCGCTATTCCCATTCTTTTTAAGGAAGATTCCTTACGTTTTTCCTTAGGGTTAAAGACTTCTTGATTCACTGCGGAATTCCGGTGATACATAGTAAAAAGATCCTAAATATATTGTCAAGCGAATATTTGAAAACACAAAATGATGAAATATCTTCAAGTGACACATAATCAAAAATTACATTTTGTTATAATTCATTTTAATACATTTTTATTTTATTTTTAATTACCATAAGTAATCCTTCTAACGAAGAATCACGTTTTATAAAAAGGTACTTGCCTCATTAGATAGTAATTACCTTCTTTTGTCTCTAGTTCTAAAAGTGACATTTGAATTTGGCTTGACGTGAATTGTCAAAGATGTCAACATCTATATAATGTTTAATAATGTTTACTAGCTAATTATGTTTAAAGTCAATAACAACGTAATTGGTAAAATACTTAATTTTGAGTTTTCCTCTTGTTAGAACATCGCAAATATTGAGTTTTTCTCTTGTTAAAACGTCGCAAATATTGAAATTTTTGAGTGATGTCGCTCGCTAAATTCAACTGACAGCTGTCATCCGAGAGAATCGGAACCGCAGTTAAGTAAGACGGGTTTAACCCTAAGGAAAAAGTTAAGGAATCTTCCTTAAAAAAACGGGAATAACGCCCCTGGTCTGGGTTGAGGTGGGTATGGCCGCCGCCGCGGAGGAGCGGACTCATTGATTCGGTTGTATTAATTTATTAATATTTGCTCTATTTGATTGGTATGGTATTTGATTTTAAAGTTTCAAAATTTTGAAGTACGATACCGATAAAAATGACAGGATGGTTTGGGTAGCCGTAGCTCAGTTGGCATAGAGAGGAGGTTCCGGATAGATCATGAGATCCTGGGTTTGAATCCCAGCTGCTACCGTTATCTTTATCTTTTTTGTGTCTATCACTTTGTGGTTGATTATCCATTATAATTAAATGAGACAATAATAGTTTGTTTTAACCACTTTTTTTTATTTTTCAAGCCGTCCAGGAACAACCTGTATATATTTTGCCCCGATAATGATAATGTTGTTCCGAAACCGGTCGGCGTAAAAAGGAAGTACTTTTACTGTTCAATTTAATTTATTACATATGATCATATGTAGAATTTATAAATCGTTATTTAAAAATGAATTAAAAACCATCTCATCAAAAATCCCTATTTCGTCGGTACCATTAGAACCATGCGACGTCACACGGTTGTTCGTGTATAAATTATTAATGTTTAAATTCATCCCGTGTGACCGTATGAAACTTGTGAGACATCATCTCTCTTCTTATCGCTCACTTTGAGAATTAATTTAACTATGAAAACGAACTTTAAAACAAACAAAAAATTATGAGCGTTATTTACATTTTTGGAAAAATCGACTGGATTTTTCCTTATCGCATACTTCCATTGGGTTCGTATTCAAAAACAGTAGAATATTATGCACATTATGAAGATTCATAAAGTTTATATTGTTGAAAATAAAAGCGTTCTAACTAGTGTGAACAATGATTTTAACGCTTGTCATTTCAATGATATATGCAGTGAGGGAGAACACACAGTGGAAGGAGGCTCGTAAATAAACCCTTAATATTTCAGTACTCGAAGGTAAATTAGATTGTTAAACGAATAAGTCATTGCTCTATCTCTTGCTTGTGACAAATAACTTGTTGTTTCCCTACAACATGTATTGTTCCCTATCCGAAACTTGGGAACTTAAAAGAGCCCCATGCATTGTTAGCAAGATCAGACCGAAGCACTAAGATATGTAAAGTGGGTCATAAGTGTAAGCTATATGGTAATAAATTATTTGCAGAAGAGGAAAGCATGATTCCCTGAGAAACCGATTTACTCTATCCCAACTTTACTACTGGAATAAAGTTATACATCAGTTTCAGGGAAGCAATATTTCCCAGGAAATAGACCACGTTATCATTTATGTTCAACCTAACCAACGTAGCATCATTAAATATGAAGGAACTAGTTCGGCCACTGCTGAAGTCTACATTCATCTCGGAGCATGAATCAGAAACGCAAAGCTGAATAAAATATTTTATTTTGCTATGTGTGTAATAAGACTGTGTATCGGTGTGCAGTATCTCAATTTGAAAGGTGAAATAAAAGTCCGTTTTATAAAGTTATTGGCAATATTGATTTAACTTTGGTAATAACTAATAACCATTCAGATGTTCCAGATGAGACGGGGAGAATCGGCGCCATAAAATGCCTTGTAAAATAAATTGCTATGATAAACGACCATTTAAAAATGCCTGTCCGTTAAGTCAGCCGGGGTTGATTTTAACCCCTTTCAGCACCGCATCTTTGTTACCATATTTATAACATACTTTACGCTTGCTAAAACCTTAGATGATTCGTTGCCCTTAAGGTGATTTTTCACAAGAAACGAAGCTATTCAAATCTTCCAATTATTATTATTATTATTAGACAATTATTTGAATTTTTTTGGCATATAAATGACTTTCTTGCTTCATAATTTTAAAAAAAAATGTGCATAGTTTATTATTAATTTTAGGCCTAAAGGGGTTATTTTTTTATTGGAACATACAAAACGAAAGTTTTATTAGAAAGAGATCGTTTATATAAAACAAAATAAAAATAATAATATATGAAAGACCGCCGAAACGGGGTCTGTCATTTTATTTGCGGTATTTGTCGCTGGATAAAGATAGCAGCCTAGCAGAAAAGAAGTGCCATAAGGAATAGCCTTCACAAGTGATTCGCAAAATACGGGGTTGTTTGTTTCAGAAAATTGAGAGATACACTTTGTTTTTTCATATACCTGAGGAAGTACAATAGTGCTGAAGGGGTTAAATTGCTAACAAAGCATTCTGAGCAAAAGCATGAATGTCAGTTTTTATTCTGCATTGAATATATCTCTCTTCCAGAGAGCTTTAAAAAATAAAACAATTTCATTTGGATATGACATTCGACAGTTAAGGAATACATTGCTTTTTAACACAATCGTTTTATAAAGTACGCTTACATTACGAAACGAATCGTTGTTTGACGCAAGACTCCCTAAAAGTCTATTTACAGGCAAAAGAAAACATTTTTGGATGAAATTTTTACGTGTTTCATATCCTTTGTTCGTGATTTTTCACCTGATATAGAGTTGTCGACGTTTGACATATGATCCTAATCGGCTCGGGATGTTTTTTCAAAAAGCTATCGATCGCAAAATCTGCAATGCGTCACACCACAAGAATATACTCATCCTACATACCATACTTTTAATATGTACTGCCCTCGAGTGTGGAATAAAGGGAGATTGGATTCGGGGAATCACAGATCTACGATAAGAACGGGTCCGTTAGATGTTTGTGCCGCTGGAATCTTATTACCATAGCTCATACAGCCTTAATGGCAGTATTGTGGTACGTTTCCGTTTACGCAAAGTTAAGGCCAAAAACTAAATTATTTCTGATTCGTTTGCCTTTGTGGTAATAATGAAAGGAATTACTGAAGATATTATATTCGCGAAGCGAGAAGATCGTCTAGAGCTTCGAGGTCTTTATTAGTATGAAGGTCGAATATCTGATTGCGAAACCACCTTAACACTAAGAGATTAACAAGCTTTTGGAATACATAGTTAATTAGTTGTGTAATTTGAAAAAAAAAACAACAAACTTATAAATCAAGAGTAGAGCAAAAGCTTACAGATTGTAGGTCAAAAGTTTGGTCCAGTTATTCCTGCGAGTGCAATCTAAGGTTGCCAACTTCCTTTGATCTTATTCTACTCGGATTTCTTCTCGGGAACTCCATTAGAATTTCCGCGAGCGTCTTAACTCTTGAACATCCATATTTCATCTTACGCTTCAACTAATAAATAACCTTTGTAGATAAAGTATTGTACTGAGACTGTTTGTGTTGCGCGATATTATGAAAGACGAATGAGAAATCTACTTGATCCCATAAACATAAACAGTAATTTGCTTTACTTTCCTCCATAATATATCGGTTGAGAGTATTGAATTTGAGCCCTTGGTTTATGGGATTATTTTACTGAAAAATTGCTTTAAAAATGGTTTCAGCACTTTACTTGAGAATTTACATATTTCTTAATGTTGTTTTTTGTTTCTTTAATACGAAGCATCATTTTAAGTCATTATCAAACTCGGTCCCATTCAGTCAACTTACATTATTCAATATAAGTTGGTTTATTACCTTTATCGAAAGGTACTAAAGACTTATATCCTGTTAATGAGATCCGCGCTATCCCTTGAAAACCTTAGTGATAATAATTTAACAATAGTGACAATGCATGATTGTTCCAGCAATCGAATCTGAAGTAAATGAGTTATAAGGTGTTCGAGAAATACAAGAATTTCTTTTGAAGCATTTTTGAAGAATTTCACAACTTTCTTATTTTATTTATGCAGAAACCTTCATAACTTTTTCCCACTTGTTTATTTAAGACCGAACCGGTTTCACCTTACAACGGGCATCTTCAAAGTGTATCGTTGTAAGGTGAAACCTGAAATAAATAAATGGAAGATACTTACAAAGGTTTTTTAATAACAAAAATGACATTACAATGGAATTCCACCATGAATTGATGGTTTCAAAATTAGAAATATTTATTTTATATTTTATTTCAACATTTTTGTTTACAATGTTTATATTATCAGAAAATATAGTGCCTGTGATACATTACAAATTGATAAATTATGTCGCGGGCGTTGACCCCTATGAGTAATGTTCTTCCAAATGATTATTTCTAAACTATGAATATTGACGGCCTCCATGGTCGAGGGGTAAGGCTCCCGACTACGATTCCGAAGGTCGTGGGTCAAGTAAATTTTATTTAATTAAGTTGTGCTGTTCCACAAATAATTCATTTTTAAAATATATGTAGTGTATTTGCGCAAGTTCCAGAGTGGAAGATACTCTAGCCCTGGTGAAAGACCACCATTCAGAATTGAAACGTTGCTTGAAATGGCTTTTAGCCTTGTTTGCTGACCAGATCTGAATAGCCAGGTGTTTCCCCATCTTCCTCTTCCCCTTCTTCTTCCCCTCCTCAATACCTTCAGCCACAAAATATTCCCCAATCGGGGATGCCATAGTCCCACTGGCTCCTGACGTTTGGGAGCAGTTGGGACTCTAGTGGGGTATTCATTTAAAAAATATAAAAATCATAACTAAAATCGTAAAATGGCTGAAACCTACTCGACACAAAGGTATGATACAAAATTCTCAGATATACTCAGGTACTTAAAAAACACCTATGTCTCTGATTAGAATTCTGGTAATATTTTTAGGTGGGAATTATTGCTTGCGACCGTTTAAAAAAAAGACGTTTTATTTTTTCATTAAACATAAAAAAAAGTGTTATTGTCTTTTTTTTAATAAATAAGATCATTTAATAATACGCATTTCATATATATTAAAATAAGCCATTATTCGAAGTATTCCTTAAATAAACGCGCTTTATTAAATGGTTTTTATCGATGAAAAAGCAACATTTTGATAAATCTAATTTTAAAAAAAATTGTTAAATTAATATTTCAAAACTGCATAGCTCATATTCTATGTAAATGATGTAGCAAACATGAATTGGTTTTATTGAGTAAGAAAAAAATAAAAATAAAATTCATGACGCCAGAACTCACCATTTGAGAAATTTTTGTGATATTTTTATCCTTCTTTTGTTTTGACATATTCCCCATCTCTATTAACCGTGCCTGTGTTGGGATGGCAATTTACAAGAGTGGTTCAGGAAGGTTATTATATACATATTATGAAAATAACAAACAGATTACAATTTAGTTTTTTTTTTCAAAAATAAACCATTTTAAAGACTTAAAAGATAGAAAAGAATTTAGTGGCAGTTAATTTCAGTTAAACAAAATGATAACAATACAAACACATGAGAATTAAGAAGAATACGCATATATAAATATATACATGCAGTACTTATATATAAGTACACATTATGAAATATTAAATACTCGTTATAGACAGCTTAATTGTGGTTGATCTATTATCCTTAAAGATTTTTTTTTAAATATAACTGTTTTATTGTTCGATAATATGTAGTAGATTTTCACTCTTATATCAAATCGATGCTTTTCTATCATTTTTCTGTACGCATAATTTGTTAGGAAAATAAAATAAAGGTAAATATCGTGGCTAAACAGTTGGCAAAATTAATGTAATCCAAGCTTATCATCAAATTTAAAAAATTGGTGAAAATTTGACATGTATGCTACGACTTATTTGTTAGCTTTTATTTACTCTCACACAATTCTAATTTGAACGGTGGTTAAAATGATTTGTTACCGGTAAAATCGGTTTAGTTAGAAAATATCATAAATTTAAGTAACTCACAGAATAGATAATTTTAATTATTTTCTAACTAAATCGATTTTACCGGTAATAAATCATTTTAAACGGCGTACAAATTAGAATTGTGTGAGAGTAAATAAAATCTAACAAGTAAGATGCATACATGTGAAATTTTCACCAAATTTTTAAATTTGTTGATAGGCTTGGATTACATTAATTTTTCAGCTTGTAATTTGACAACTGTTCAATCTTTTTACTGTTACTGTACGTTTTACTGGTAATAAATAATTTTGAACTCCTTCCAAATTAGAAGGTTGAGAGTAAATTAGATCATATAAGTAAGTTGTCGCAATGCAGATTAACCACAGTTTGAAAATGGCCTTGAAAACAGCTGTCACAATAATAAAAACAAAAATCCTTGTAAAACTTAATAATAACATCATTAAATTCGATTTACATTAAAAGTCTAAAAACATTAAATGGAGTTCTACAAATTAAACACAAAAACAATTAATTCAGTAACAATCATCAGCTAGCAAGACCACAGACTAACTTCTAGGAGCAACGCCAAATATCAACGTTTTACCGAACACAAAGTCGTCTAATAAAGTCTAACGGGCAAAAACTTCTGTAGTTTTGTATACAAAACAGGCGAGAGTTCTAATAATAACGCAAGGTTGACGCGTGATGCGGCGGGTTCCGTATATCGCATAGGGATTGCAAATCCGGAACAGCGTCGATAAACTTGATTTTAGGTTACCTTGAAACTCAAAATCCAAATATCCGCATTATACCCAGATTTTTAAATAAGTAAATTTTATCAATTTAAAACTTCAAAAACCGAAAATAATAAAACGAAATAAAGCATTTTATTTATGACACTGCATACGAAGAACATATTACGAAGGTGTCACATATAAATTAAAACAAAAGTGTCTCTTATCAAGCAATGTAAATAGAGTTAATTATCGTATATATTTTATAATATGAACATATATTGTAAATATAAATAAATATAAGTAAATATAAATAAATATCGCATATAATATAAATATATTACCAGGCGTGTTTAAAAGGTTCGTAGAAATAACTATAAAAATGTTTTTCATTTCACATTTTTCATGAATATGTATTTCAGTATTTTTTTTCATTTATTTATCATAGGTGTTTTCAAATACTTTTAAAAAAACCTTAAGTCCGACTATGATCAATAGCGGCGACTGGAGTAGTAGGAGCGGGCGGTGTGTCCTGGGACATCGTTGTCGCTTCGCATCTCTTCGCTTCAAATCGCTGTCTCAATCGCGTTCGCTCGACTTCGCCCGCGTAAGACGCGGGGTTAGCCTGTTGAACGCGTTCAACTCATAGAACGTTGCGATGCAAATAACCTTTTCGTAATTTTCATTTCCTGATAATCCAAATTTCATATTTGAACATCCGGATTCTGAATCTACTGTGAATAATCCGAAAAACCGTATTTTTCGAAACCCGTATTATCCGGATTGCAATCTCTAATATCGCAGCTTCCACATTGTATATGAGACTTGTCCCCAAACACGTGACAGATTTACGAACTAGATGAAGATGTCCTTTGTATTTCATACAAGGACAACATGGCGGGACATTGTCTCAACGATGTAATAGCGCTGGACAAATTTTATGACGCATGTGTAGTGGGTGTTCGGGCTATTAAAGCGCTGGGGGTAGCAGTGGTTTGTTCTGTAACAAGTTGTCACGATGAAATGTCATATTCAATGTGGAAATGTTTTCCGGGGGAATACAGTGGGAGGAAGTAGAATGGTGAAAAGGTAGGTAGGGTGGTATATGGTAAATAAATTTAGTTTGCAGCGTGTTTATCCGTAATGGCGATCTCTTCGACTGCTGTTCAAATTATCCGTACAGGAAACAATTTCGACTTATTTAAAATGTTGATGAATTTAGATTATTAATATGGGCACACGTTTTATCTCTTCAGTGTGTACATGGAGATCAATAACGATGCAAGCTTTATTAAATTGAAGTGGCGATAGTTCGGATTTGATGGTAACCCTAATTTATTATCGGCCACCTATACGCCAATACTGTTAACGTATACGTTATGAACTAGGTCGTTAACAGGGCATTGTGAATAGTGCACGAGCATTATTCATAATGCCCAGCGAAGTAGTCGGTTGTAGTGGTAAATACGAGATAATCAAGCATACCGTATACTTCCCAGGTAACATATAGAACAACTTAAATCGAGAGGCATGAAAGACCTGTGAGTCAACGAAAGTTTAAAGTAATTGTGATATTTATAAATTAACCCAATATAATAACCTAACCAACAATAGTCCAGTCAGTAGAGACATAAAAATGTCTTTGGTTTGCAAAAGGTGGATTTTATGTTGTAAAGGTTGAGACCACAGAGAAAATTCATCATATAAAATCACTTATATTTTTATACCATTTTAATGCATAAGAATGCGTTATTCCGTAAAATCTTCCAACGATCATTAGACGGCAGTCAGCGTGCGAACCATAGCGGAGTTTATTTAAAAAATGCGCCACTCGGGCTGGTGCCAAAATGAATGTCACGTGACCTTTGCCTTCAGGTCAAAATGGTACGAGTAGATCTTGCATTGGGCATGTCTATATAATTTTGTAGTCAATGGTTGAGACCCTGAAAAATAATCTTAGTTTTCGACCTTGTGTGACCTTCGCGTTAGCCGTCATCTTGGTTGAAAGGAGCCAAAAATTGTTTTTTTTTCCCGAATGATTCCTCCAACAAAATTCTGTAATACAAACTAATAGAAGATAAAATTGCTTACATTTCATCATCACACATTTTTTTAAAAGTGTTCAGTTAATTCTTAGAAGTGTGATCTGTAATCCTGAATCTCGGAAGAGATTGTTAGAAAGAAAATGGTTGTTGCAGATAATCAACATAAAACCCAGGCCGATGAAATTTATTATCTTCGCAAGAAAGAAACTTTCGGTATATTGGTATCAGAGGCGTGAAGTTCATAAAAGCTAAAAAGATGTGCCCACCCTAAGACAAAAAAAACGTAAAAATAAATTATAGTAACTATATCGAACGTGGATATGATAAATAAACTCAAGCTTTTCAAAAACGTAAACAAAACAATAATACCGCGAGTTGAATCCTGCGTGTATCAAACTTGTCATATAGAGGCAGATCCGAGTTCGCAACAAGATTTTCATAACAAAAATACGAAAAAGTCAAGACTTCTCACGTCAGTTGAACGACCTCTGAAACAAACAAGTTGTCAAAACAACACGTGCAAATAACCAAGTCAAGATTTCACAACAAAAATGCAATGATTTCATAACACAGGCAAATAACGTTGCCGGTCCGACCCTAAAGCCGTCCCCGGATATGCCGAAACCTAAGCCTGAAAGCCACCCAGCCTACCTACGAGATCTGCTGCAACCTGCCGAAACCTAAGCCCGACAGCCACCCAGCCTACCCACGAGCTTGCAGCAACCGGTCCAACCCTAAAGCCGTCCCCGGATACGCTGCAACCTGAGCCCGACAGCCACCCAGCCTACCCACGAGCTTGCAGTAACCGGTCCGACCCTAAAGCCGTCCCCGGATATGTCGCAACCTGAGCCCGACAGCCACCCAGCCTACCCACGAGCTTGCAGCAACCGGTCCGACCCTAATGCCGTCCCCGGATATGCTGCAACCTGAGCCCGACAGCCACCCAGCTTACTTACGAGCTTGCAGCGACTGGTCCGACCCTAAAGCCATCCCCGGATACGCAGCAAACCTCGCTCATATGACAGCTGACACCACCTCAAGCGATCAATAATTCTGGCTGGTGTTACAAATCAAGTACGCTCCGGGCGACGACATCCCCACTTGGAAAATACCAAAGTTCATAGTTCATACCCGAACTTGAAAAACTAAACACAACCTACCTTTGGTCATGGGTAAATACGCAACTGGTTGGAATAATCATAATTATTCTATAGTTTTTAAATACTATATTACTATGTCGGTGTAACTGGAATTGATTACTTTGCATTGTTTATGTACTGTCTATATTATTGTCCATTCATCATAACCTGACGGCCTCCATGGTCGAGGGGTAAGGCTCTCGACTACGAATCCGAAGGTCGCGGGTTCAAATCCCGGCGTGCGCAAGTAAATTTTATTTAATTAATTTGTGTTGTTTCGCAATTAATTAAATAATATATAGTATATTTGCGCACGTTCCAGAGTGGAAGATACTCTCAGTATCGCCCTGGTGATAGACCACCATTCAGAATTGAAACGTTGCTTGAAATGGCTTTTAGCCGTGTTTGGTGACCAGATCTGAATAGCCAGGTATTTCCCCACCTTCCTCTTCCCCTTCTCCTTCCCATCCCCAATACCTTCAGCCTCACAACATTTCCCAAAATGGGAATGCCATTGTCTCACTGGCTCCAGACGGTTGGGAGCAGTTGGGACTCTAGTGCGGTATTCATATAAAAAAAAAATAAAAAAAAACCTTTTCATGACACTTGTTAAATTACAATCTGATAAATAACTGTGTAATTAAATACTAATAATTTAACGGGATTTTCATTTAAAATACACAACACAAGACGACACTTGAAAATGTTTGATCTCTTTCACTAGATGTAAGGAAGAGTTGAGTTGGTTTAGAATCACACGAATACGCCCTCAGCACACTTCTTTGTGAACCTAACCAAATACCGTAGAAATACTAATACGCGCAACTCTTTACATTTTTCATACATTAAGATGGCAAGATGCTACATTAGCGCTCTCTGGCGGCCCGAGATGTACGAATTTTCCATACATTTTAATAGATTTTCAGTGAAATATCTTCTTAATAAATTATACAAACTAAAAATTCTAAAAATAAGTATTAGGGTACTTACATACGATTTTACCCCCTTTTTGCTCATGAATGTGTATTTTTTTAGAAGATATTTCACAGAAAAATGTTTTAAATGGCAACACAAAGATAGAAATCAAAGTATGTTTAAGAAACACAATGGTCCAAGTGCATATGTTTTACTTGAACCAAACGGTGTTCAGAAATTAGTGATACTTCCGAATGGAGATAATTATTCTACATCATTTTGTAGAAAAAGTTTATTTGTAAACTTTTTTTTAACGCTTAGTAGGGAAAGGCGATTTTTTTGTGTTTCTAAAACTTTATGTATTGAAATAACCACGCTTTAAATGTTAGATAAATAAATTTTTAAAAAAAGGACTGAAATTGTAAATTTAAAAAAAAAAAGAAAAAAATAAATTTAGCTTGTTTATTTAAAACAAACCGTCAAAAGTGAATATGTGAAAATATTTGATTATGAAGAACACATTTCAAAGACAAACTCAGTAGCTTGGTGTTGCCATAGTAATGACGTTTTTTAGTTCCTAAATAATAAATATCTACGCTCATCTCAACACAGGACTGTCCTAGTGAGATGAGTGGCTAATGTTTTCGTTTTGTTTTTAAATTTAAGAAGAAATAAATAAAATACTAAGCTGTACCTACCACTTTTACAATGGTTAAGATTCCAGTTTCAGATTAGCGATAGTGACAACATGTTATATGATAAGAAGCTGATTCAATCCTTTTCCGCTATAGCATTCGGCAAGGCTTAAAGTACTGGTATTGCAGTACCAAATATCCAAAATATCTAAGAATGTTTTAATCAAAAATTTAAAAAGTTCAAAAAACCGAAGAAACTTAATTTTCACCACACAAGAGCGAACCAAAACGACATTATGAATATTACTACATGTCAAACTGCTTTTGGACAAGGGAATTGTAAATATATCTCCACTAAGCTATATAATTCACTCCCAACAGCCATTAAAAAAAACGGAAAAGGCAAATGATTTCATAAATCAAATCAAAAGCGTGCTCAAAGAAATCAAAGAAGTGGAGTTATCCAGCATCTTTAAAAGAAGCAGTGTTTAAATAAAACCTAGTCCCCCTCAGCTCAAGAATCCCTAGTGAAGAGGACTAAGAAAAATATTACAAATTGTCTTATAAGCTTGTAAAATTTTATTAACTAAATGGAAAAAATATGTATTGAAACTGAATTACAACAAAAAAATTTTAAAAAAATACTGAAGCCAAACGAGGCCACTCACAATAACGTCTGCTGGTATGCTGATGCAGAAGGATTCACAGAACAGTCACCTATTAAGGTTAGGATTATACTAGAAAAGTGCCCGGCCTTTATTCCAGACCAGAGAATACGGTATTTTCACAGTTTCTTTTCATAGTCTACAAAAATCGAGAAAAAAAATTATGTTAACGATGGCATTTTACCAAACTAGTTCTAAAAACTTTTTCAAAACTTTCAATACTATTTATCTGCACAAATATATTCAAACGTGCATACTTTGAAATGGTTTGCCCGTACCTTGTTTCCATTTATTTTCACCGTAAAATACCATCTAAAATTTAAAACTTCGAGTTGGTTCTCACCAAAAATAGAACGGTTCTAGGTATACATTAATTGGTTGATATATTACCGGGATAAAAGGTTGGTTGTGTTTAAAAGCATAGAATTAAACGCTTTAAAACATAGTTTAATTTTGTTATCAATTTAGTGCAGGGATGCACAGACCGCAGCCCGCTGGCACTTTGAGGCCTCCGACCGAATTTCACATTTTCAAAAATTTTGATATTAATCACAACGGCAATTTGAAATTTCTGCTGCGCATTTTGATTGAAAACGTGGAAGCTCATATCGATGGGTTAGAGTTAGAAAGTATTAGAAAATTGCTAAAAAACAAGCTTTTATCCAAAAAAAAACCTTAACTTTAAATAAGTGTTCTTGATACTTCAATCATTATTTAAATATAATAATATCATGTTGCTATCTAACAAGAAACTAGTTTTTATTATATCATGACTACAAAGTTTGTTTTTTAGTTACAACATTTTAACTCTAAGCCATCGATACGGAGTTTATTAATCTGCAAAACGATGACAAACTTGGTCATATTTTTTATAATTGTAATCTATGAAATGTTTATTGTAATTGTCTTAGCAAAGGTTAATTTATTACTTTGGTTGGTATTACAAAATGTCATTTCTATGGCAACACCGATTCAACGATAATTCATCATGTGCATGAATCGTCACACTTTTAAAAGTGATGTAAAGTCATTAAAAGTACGGAAAAATCCTAACCTAACCTAGCCTAAGTAATAAGTTATTATTTGTAATAAAAAAAAAAAAAACGATAATTTTTTTTTTATTATGTTAGGTTTTTTTATATGAATACCGCACTAGAGTCCCAACTGTTCTCAACCGTCTGACTGACCGTGAGACTATGGCATCCCCAATTGGGGAATGTTGTAAGGCTGGAGGTATTGGGGACGGGAAGAAGAAGGGAAAGAGGAAGGTGGGGAAATACCTGACCTTTTAGATCTGGTCACCAAACACGGCTAAAAGCCATTTCAAGCAACCTTTCAATTCTGAATGGTCGTCTTTCACCACGGCGATACAAAGAGTATCTTCCACTCTGGAACGTATGCAAATATACTATATATTATTTTTAAATGAATTAATTGAGGAACAGCACAAATTAATTAAATAAAATTTACTCGCGCACGCCGGGATTTGAACCCGCGACCTCCAGATTCGTAGTCGAGAGCCTTACCCCTCGACCATGGAGGCCGGTTAGATTAGGTATTCAGGCGATTTTTTTTTTCATGCTTTTACTGACTTCATATCACGAGTGCCTGCTGATTCGTATAAGTGTGTTGAATTGAAAGTCTGTTCAAAACTACCGGCACCGCACAGTACAGACACGTACAGTGGCAGGCACGGCACAGAAGGGACTATTTACATTACACCATGCTTGAATGTGTTCGTAGATAATGAGTTTCCTCTTCTGTGCCGTGCCTACCATTTAACGTGTCAGCACTGCGCGGTACTGGTAGATGCGAATCGACTTTTATCCGGTCACCAGCAACACCGTCAAGTCTTTTACATTTTGTTATTGGTTGTCAAAAATTGGAAATAAACTAGTATCACCTATTAATATTAATACGTTAGTTTTGTATAGGTGATTCTGACTTCTACAGAACATTAAATGAGTGTAAGATACAATTTTCTAGTTTCAGTTAATACATTAGAAGATGTATTCCGCAATTTATACGTTTATGGATTCAGGTCATTAGAAAAGAAGTAATATTGTTTTAAAGAAACTTAAAAAGCGTAAAGAAATATAAAAGTAACAAGAGAGATGGGCCACGAGCCATTATTAGTAGCAAACTGTGCGCTCAAAAGTTTTGCCAACATCCCACCGCAAATCGCATCTACGCACAATGGCACAGAGCTCCACCTTTGCTTCCGTCTTCACACTAAACATGTAACTTTCATTGGATCGGCACTTTGATAGTTTGTGCATTTTTATCGTAGATCGTTGAAGCAGTCGGCACGCTTAGATGCCATATATCTCTTTGTTTCCAACTTTTTTCTGTGTTTCAGATCTACCAGAGAAAGATCCTAAGATCTTCAGTCGCCGCACAAGATACACGATCAACGAGCAAGCGAGCTTCAACTGTACCTTCGGTCCGTCATCGCCCGCAGCGACCCTCAGCTGGTTTATCAATGGCGAACCGGCAGAAGAAGGAGACTTGGGCAAGACTACAGACATAGAAGATGAGGATGGACTTCATACGATAACCCTGGGCATTCAGTTCACGGTCCTGCCAAGGCATTCGAAGAAAGGCTACATAAAATTGAAGGTACTAGTACTTTTTGGTTATATCTTAATTGTTCTAATTGGGGTTTGTCGTATGGCATTGAGGCATGGAACTGTCAAAGGAAGGATGAAAGTAGACTGAATGCTGTATAGAAATTAGATTGCGTCTGGTGAAAACATATATGATCATTTCACAATTGTGGAAATTCGGAAACAATACAAGACTGATGAGCGAGATTGCGAAATGGGCGCTTGTGTATGCAGAACGTATGAACGAAGAAATAAGCGTTAGGAGAATATATATATTATATGAAAGTGGTTACAGACAGAGTTGTGTATCTGTCCACACTCTATTCCTATCCCTCCGAGGAAACGGCGTGATTATTTGCTAGCTAGTTAGAGGTTTGTTGACAATTGAAATTATTGTTTATCCAGTTTCACAAAGTGAGAAAAATAATATAAGATAAAACAATTAAAGTCAACATTTAGGCAATTTCGGGTTCACTGTTTTTGTCGAGATGATTTTCCGCTCTTAATTTATGACAGCTTAAAAGGGTTTTTTGTTAGTATTATTTCAACGAGACTTTTCTTCTCTGAAAATACGAAAAAAAAAATTCCGGTGATGATTTATCATTTATGTTTATCTTGATTTAATAAATCTTCTTTATTTAGATGATCTCATTAAGTTTATTTTTTCTTCTTATTCATAAAAAAGAAAAGAGGAACTCCATTCAGATTTCCTTATTTTATTTTAGTAAATATTCGATGTTTATTTTTTAGAGGGTGTTTTAATAAATATTCAAATACAGATTTTTTTGCCTCGTGAAAACGGGCCCGATTTGAAGTAATAAGAGCTCTATACGATTTTGTATCGGACGACCTCAAAATTAATAGATGATCTCTCCATCTTGCTTTGCAATGATGCTGCCAACATGTGAGAATGGCGTCAGTAGAATTATGATGTACTGTGTTTATTTTTTTTTTTAAATCATTTTTCAAAATCCATTCAGATTGTATAAAATACAATGCACTACAAACCTTTGAATTATTCTGCGAAATTTGTCGGTTCTCTTCGAATTTATAAAAACGAGGTCTTGAAATCTGCTTTTAATCTTAATTTTTCGCCTTTCGAGGGTATAATTTGTATGAAAATAATTCCGTGATAAAATAAACAGTGGTCATAAATGCTGGACGGCTACCGTATTACAAATATTACCCGGAGATTTATTTCATGAAAGAAGAAAGAAACTTAGTGACAATAGTTATAATTAGATTATACAGCCAGTAAATAGGTTATGGACAATGTCATCAGCTAATAAAATGTCATACCTACAAGGCTTTTCACTTTAATCATGACAGTTATGTTCGGTTTAAAGGTTCCCTGATAAATCGGCACATGCATGAATCGGTACACTTTTTAAAAGTGATATAAAATCATTAAAAGTATGAAAAAGAAAAAAAAACTAGCCCTTAAAACTTATCTCACCTAATTGATATTTTAAAAATATTTTTTTTTATTTAAATAAAATAAATATAAATTAATTTAAAATATTTATTAATAAATAAATTACAAATTATGAAAGAGGAAAGCATCACTTTCGAAACATGTTGATATGTATGTTTAAATAAAGTGGTAATTACAAAGTAATTTTTATTTCATTTATTATTAATGACGCCTGATAGTGAATACCAATCTTTAGAAAATATAAAAAAGCAAGTACAGCTAAAAAAACGAAAATGTATAAAAAATAAAATATACTTTAATTTAATTTAGATTAGGTTTTCGGGCTAGCTTTTTTTCGTTCTTTTAATGACTTTATTTCACTTTAAAAATTGTGCCGATTCATACATGTGTTGATTTATCCGATCACCGGTTAGTGAACGGGTCGTTTTATACAGGAATTATAAACAACAATACAATACATAGTTATCCAATGTGAAGCTAATTTTTATAACTCAATATTTTATTATTTTTTTCCACAGTGTTCAGTCATGGTTGCTACCCTGTTTTGCGGAGCCCTGGAAAACACCGTAGAGGTGGAGTCACTCCAAAAGCCTCCGGCGCTGGAGAGCAGGGACATCGCGGCGCATTCGGCTGTCAACTCCCACGCTGACAGGGTGCAAGGTAAGCATTGAGTGCTGAGTACTGAGCAGCCCGAATCGGGTACGAGAATGTGGTGGCAAAATGTTAAGGGATGACAGGGCAAATACACTTGACGGCCCGGCGGATCACGCTGCATCGAAAAAAGTCGTTGGTTTCATGTAAAATAATGTCTATATGGGAGTTTGTCACACGTACAACGGCGTGATATTTCTTGCAGGGTTATGGAAGAACCTTGAAGTTATTTCAACCAGCAGAAGAGTGATGGTAGTGGCTGATGATGGCTATAATTTGTTGTGATTTACGTTTGACTATATATTTTTTAAAAACCACCTGATCAGGTGCCCGAATCAGGTTCTTTTTGAGAATAAGACAATATCCTTATCATTTGCATAGCACAAATAACGACAAAATTTGTTTTGTCTCTTGTTAAACTACGCAAATATCAATAATTTTAAAGAATGTCATTCGCTAAATGACGCCGCTGCCATCCGAGAGAGCCGGAACCGAGGTTAAACAAAAAGGCCTTTAAGCCTAAGGATAAGAACAATGTCTTATTCTTAAAAAGAACCGAAATCGAGCCCAGAACTCAATTTATGATTGCACTGTTTAAACTGGCGATAACGCAGTCAGAATAAAACTGCATAAAAATAAAATGACACGATTAAAGTAGAAATTGAGATGCGTCTGTTGGGAGAAAACCTTTGCAAGAACCTGCATTTCGAATGGGTAGCCATCATTTATAATTGAAATATCTCAAATCCTGCTTCAGTTTTTATAAGGTATTTGCAAATATATTAATTTAAAACATTTAATTTAAATACACTTTGAGGTCCTTTCTAAAAACGATGGGTAAATTAAATGAAAGCGAAATAATTACTTACCCAGTCGCTATTTACCAATCATCGACCAACTGTTTTACCTTGAAACACAGCTTTACCTTGAAACACGTGGTTATATTTTTGGAATGAAGAGAAAAAGAAATTTGTTTAAAATATAACATAATTAAATTTCATTTTAAAATATACACAACTCATGTGTTTGTTTTATTGAATTCAATTTTTTTTTAAATAGTATAATAATTTTTAAAAATGTATATATCGGCCCGAGACAATACTCATAAATATCATAATATGTTTGCCAAAGGAATATAAAACTCAAAAAAATAGTACATTGGAACGCGTTTCTAGGTACAACACCGAAGACTGTTTCATGGTAAAACTGTCATTTTCAATGCGTATGTCATTTTGTAATACGTATCGAATATCATATTTGAGGTTAGCTACGCACAATGAAATATGCATTACAAAGTAAAGCATACACTGGTACAATAATATAAATTACAACGAACAGATATTTACTTATATTTGATTTAAAATGTATCCTACGAGAACCAAAAGCATTACTTTGTTCTTGACAAAACATAATAATCATTGCCGTTTAAAAACTATATGACTTTAAAACTGACAGACAGAATAATTTTGCCATCTAGTAGTCACGCTCCAAAATTGCACATTATTTCTTAAAGTGTGGATATTTTCAATCTATTTCAAGGTAAAACGTATTCTAGGTACCACACTATCCCCTATTTTGTCATTCTCAATTAAATTCTCGTACTTTTTGACTGCTATCGTTTTTTTGATGATTGCAAAGTTCTACCCAAATATATATAGTGAATCTAGATAGTGTCTCGGATATACTTTTATTATTTGATTTTTATTTTATTTATTTATATGGGACATCTATTCTACACTGATGTGTTAATAATAATTACTCTAATGATTTCAATATTGCACAGCAAGACATACTCGTAATATAATCATGGTCTTACAGCTACCTATCCATTGGACTACATAAAATCATCTGTCTTAATTTTCTGTCGTCTGCTCAGAATCTTAATTCAGATTCATCATATGATTCTGACAGTTGGCAGAACCATCATCTGTCACCAACTAAAGCATTTTACTTCAAATGCTTTAAATGTCTAATTGTGATTTGTGATTCTGTATCCGTATACCTTTAATGCTCATATCAAATCTAACGCCGGTGATAAACTACTTGTCTATGAACATTCATCACAGCGATTTGATCGTCGGAATTGATTATTAAGCAGAAATCAGTTAATTATATCCACAATTATTTTGGACACGTACCTTTCTGAAATCATCTGCTTAATTAGCCACTATTATCTACATACTATTGTATGTTAATTTTCCTATCTATGAAAGGACTTAATCATTTTGTATTAATTGTTATTGCGTTTAGTTGGTATTTAAAGTTTTTTTTACATACTTTGAAATACATCAAATTGGATAATGTTATCATTAATTTCTGCAAGTATTTTAGTTTTTAATTATTGTTACAGCTATTGACCAAAAATATTAAATTCATTGACTTAAATAGTATTCATGTCATTATAAAACATTTAAGAAAACACTTTATGTGGGAAAAAGAGATGTCAACTGTAAATACCTAACAAAAGAGAGAACTTTTTAATAATCACAATAATTTTCAAAGTAAATCGGTGTTACCTGTAATAAATCATTTTAAACACCGTCCAAATTAAAATTGTGTGGGGTTAAATAAAATCGTATGAGTCGTCTCAATGTGGCCTAACCACAGTTTTGAAATGGTTTTGGACATCGAAAAAGCTGTAACAATAAATAAACACTAAAATTCTTGCAGGACATAAAATTGATAAACATAAATAATTTATTTAAAAAAACAATTATTATCTTAAATTACTGATATTATTGATAGAACGGAAAGAGCAAATGAATAATAAAGGTTGTGACATAAATTGACAAACAAGCATTACAGAAAAACTAATAAAATACTAATATAACATTTTTCTTCCAGCTGGCAGCACAACAATTTTAAGGGTTGACCGCATGCTGCTAATCATTCCCCTCGTGTTAAGCCTGTTCTACGTACTACCCCTGAGCGTGAGATAACCGCTACATATCACTACTGAATATCTTACTTTTACGACTAGACTAATGAAATTATGCCAAAGATTGATTACCTTTCATTTTCCTAGGGAAAACTTACGTCGCTAGGTTATGGATATATTTGTTCATTGGCTAGAATGTTTGGTAAATGTGACCATAGAGAATAAAAAAAAAATCTATGGGTTTAAAAAAAAAGTATTGGATTGGATGTTTTTACAGATTTAAAGTGCAAAAATGAAACAAGTATTCATAATGTAAAGAATGGTTTTTTGCGTTTTCGCTGGGTGATTTAGCATTACATGATTTCTCATTGAATTTTTAATATTCATGCAAGAACCTAATACAGATAAAAATGATCTGTATAAGTATTATAATCGAAAATGAATTGGAAAAGTTAATTTTTTTCGTAGAAAATTATTACAATTGACATAACTTCTTTGTGCTGGCTGCCAAAAGAGTAAATAACGAACTTATTTATAATTTCGAAACTGCCAATTCATGGTGATAGTCCGTATTAAAATGAATTTTTTTATTAAAAAAAACATATTTAAATAACGGACTATTTGATTTACGTTGTAGGCGGCAATATTTTTAGTAGCGACGTCCCCAAATGCACTGATTATCAAGATTCTGTTACCTACGAATTGACTATTGTATACAGCTAGTACCTACTTCCATTTTGATCGCTAGCACTCTATATACCAAAAGGAAATTTATTAAAAATAAAATATGTTTTTTTACAATTATCACAAATAGTCTAACTGTTGGGGATGGGGAAATAAAAGGAAGATGGGTAAAGTGAAGGTTGGGATGTACGTGGCTGGTTATTAAAAGCCATTTCAGGCGATGTCTCGTTTCTTTGTTGTAAACATTGTTATTATTTTTAATAATGTGATTGATTATCATATTTTTAATGAGCAATATCTTTGATTTGCTTATTGATAAACTATTTCGCAAAACTACCCTTATTTAATTCAGTCCATAAATCTGTAACTAAAATTATGTATGTGTCTATGTATTAATAATATTAAGTAAATGAAATAAGATGAATAAATTATTTTAATTGATTTGAATATAATACTATATACTAATGATTATGTGATCTTTAGATTAATGTTTAACGTAAAAATATATGATAAAATCGTATTATTACTACGTACCTACGAATATTATGTAGCAAGATAAATAAATATATTGTATGTTTTATATGATAATTATTTAAAATTCTTCAAATCTCATCACTGTCATAGTATTTTAAAATATTAATGTATTTTATCGATGTGATCGTTAATTTTATATGTCTGTATTAATCTAGCTTTTAATTTAAAATGATAAAAACACTTTGAGATATTAAAAAAAAAAATAACCTGAACGTATGTAAATAATACTCGAATGCTGAAATTAAATAGATAACTTATCTGCTTCAGATGTCTTTCGTTGACCTTTTGTAAAAAAAGCTCTCAATTTATAAGTTTTAGGATAAAAGTGCTCTTTTTAATTTATTGTAATCCTCTTCAATTTTCTATTGAGTAAGAAAATATATCTATTATTGAAAGGAGAATGTTTTATTTAGTGCCCACATGGAATCCCTTGACTTATGCAAATACATAATCTTATCAAAGGGTTTCAGTATACCCTTTTATGGGAATATTTAATGAAAAATATTTTAGATCCACCTTTTGTTACCTCACTTTTCAGCGCAAAGTATGACGACTGGAGTCATGAACGAGTACGTCTTCCATATATTTGAGTATTATGTTACCCATAAAAATTTTTGGCACACATTTCCTACATATGTTATTTATGCATTTCACCAAATGAACGCGTTAATGTGCACGATTTTTTTTAATGAAATATGAACACTGGAATATATATGAAATCAGTGAAAGGTGTATTTTTGTGTATATCATGTATGTATGTATGTATTTTATGTATCTATACGTAATATAAACAAAAATACACTGTCAGGAAATGGGGTGATATGCAGAGTTGACGAAATGCCATGCATGCATAAATTAATTTTGATTTATGGCCAAAATACCCATCCAAACTGAATGATATATTTTTTTTTTTGAAGGTTTAGTAAATATCTAGTACTGATGAGAAGTATTTTATTTACTTTTGTTTTAAATTATGAAGTACATGCCACGAAAAAATTC
Source organism: Halesus radiatus (assembly GCA_022606495.2). Lineage (NCBI taxonomy): Eukaryota > Metazoa > Arthropoda > Insecta > Trichoptera > Limnephilidae > Halesus > Halesus radiatus. The sequence continues at coordinate 869 of JAHDVE020000558.1, read as the reverse complement.
AATTTTCATAACTTTAGAGGCAACTTAGAAAATTATTTGCGGGTTTATTATATTTAAAATATGATATTCGCTATGTAAATATAATTACGTAAATAAAAATATAAAACCGAAACAAACAAAAATAAAAGTTTTTCGGGTCAATATTTTAAATTATTTTCGGCAAAATTTGTGTTCTAACATAAATTGGTCGTTTTTAATTTAATTTAAAGTCCACCATATTGCTTATTTTATTATTTAAAAAAAAATACTTTTTTTTTTTTTAGATATCCGTTAGCCCCCCAAATAATTGTTAAAGGTGCCTCTAAAATCGCGAAAAATTAATTCCTTTAATGGCCCATATTTCAAAATGTAAAACAAAAATAAATAAATTTCTTCTAATCCGTACTAGATATTTACTATACTTTTTGATGAAAAAAAATTATTAGGTTTAGAAGAGTATTTTCGTCTCAAATCCAAAATTAATTTTTGTATGAAACAGGCCGCTCAGCCGTTCCTCTTAAACACATGTTAAGGTTAGTTAAAATTATTTATAATCTACACGGTCACAGATAACGTAAATTAAATATTTTGGTATGCAACAGGCCGCGCAGCCGTTCCTCTTAAACACATGTTAAGGTTAGTTAAAATTATTTATAATCTACACGGTCACAGATAACGTAAATTAAATATTTTGGTATGAAACAGGCCGCTCAGCCGTCCCTCTTAAACACATGTTAAGGTTAGTTAAAATTATTTATAATCTACACGGTCACAGATAACGTAAATTAAATATTTTTGTATGAAACAGGCCGCTCAGCCGTTCCTCTTAAACACATGTTAAGGTTAGTTAAAATTATTTATAATCTACGCGGTCACAGATAACGTAAATT